>JAUZND010001644.1:0-13357 GCA_034780555.1 Coelogynopora nodosa
GTGACTCTCCGAAGGGGGAAATGTTTGTCTATTGCTAATTTAAGATTGCTGTAGAAGATGTCACAGGTCTTTTGTAGGGAGGATTCGTTTGAGTTGTCGAAGGAGGTGCTGGTGAGATGTTCTTTAAAGCGGGCTACTTGTGCTGGTTTCGTGGTTCTGATGTAGTTGGTGCGTTTATGTTTGTTGAGGGCCGTAACTGGCGTACCATTGTAAGATAAGATAGCTAGGTGGTCAGATTTAAGGGTGGGCTTCGTCACATTCGATAATTTTATTTGAAAATTAAAATCGATCGACAAATCTTCAGGAGGTATCAGTATACCAAATTTCAGCTTAATCGGATGATATGAAGTTTTGGCTTTCTAGGGGGTAAAATACCCCACTCCACGTAGCAAACCCTACAAAGTATGTCCACGTACGAAGGGTTAAATGGTATGTTTAATATTTCGTTAACTCAGTAAATAATTTTAGTATGATAATTTAGAAAGATAATTTTACTAAACACAATATAGGATAATATGTAAAGCTAAAATAAAATGCTGAGTAGCGGAGACTGAGGAGACCATTAGAATAATTGTTTTAGTTCCCACTTAGTTCCAATATTTGTTCTCACATACATAACATCCTCCGATAATCATACATAACTAATTTCATTGTTGGTTTCAACACTTTATGTATATTCTATAGAAATGTGAGATTAGAGCAATTGACCAAATGAATAATAAACCATCATGCTGTCAGTATGTTGGTGTAAATAATTTCATTTTTTTGTAATTTGTTATTCATAAAATGCAAGGATTAAAACAATTGACACTTTGCTGTTTTAGAGAGAGTTAGGCGGGCCGTTTGTGTACCCAACCATTTAGGGAACAGTCGTGGTATAATCTTAGGATATGACGTTTAATAAACTTTATGTTTACAACAGAACGATAAGACAGCAGAAAATCATGTCATGATAGAAAACGAATACCGATCCCAGTAAAACATGATATCAGAATTATGTCATATCTTAGATTTATTTGAATGTGAATACAGTTAGGTATATTATTTAGTTTTTAATAAATTTAAAGGTGTAGATATAAAATGTATAGATAATAATGCAGAGGTTTATCCAGCGAGTTAGTTACTTGCTATATAGTTCGATTGATTTAATAAGCCATTATTAACTCTTATTTCGATCGTTTCAGAAATCAATAATTCAAAAATCTTATTATTTTTTTATAAGAATATGATTATTAAACAAGTTATCCAAATATTAAAAAGTGAAATATTTAAGTATTATAACTGGATTTCATTTTCAGTTAAGAAGGGAAAATAAAAAAGATGTCCTTTTAATATTTATATCAGTATTGGTTTCCTTGTTACCTTAAAACAAGCTAATAATGTAGTTATACACACATTTTTTAAATTCTTGCGGTTACTTGTTTTATAGATAACAGAATACACAATTAGATACAGTTCTTGTTACCCGACTGGCATAATTTTTATCGTCTCACTTTAGCTTGTTAGTGTGAAACAATTCAGATGGAATGATACTTAATTACTCTTTGGTAAGCTCTGTTTAATCTACTATTTTTTCTAATCTTTCTATTTTCGTATATCTAAAGCTTGTTAGTCATTATCAATAACTAAACATTAATTATTTTGAAAATGCAAATGTCCCTACCCTAAAAACTAATTTACGTAGCAGTCCTTATTGGGTAATTTTATAAATAAATGTAATGATGAACATGCATGCAGAATTATAGAAATTCTTCTTCTATATATTTACAATAGTGTTACATAATAAAAAAAACGATATTGGAACAATTTTAAACTCACAGTATTTTTAAATATAGAAATCAAAAGTTATGGTTAAAAATATTATTTACGTAACGCCTATATTATATATATTGCATTAATATACTACCTTTTTATTTATTATAATATGTTTCTTGTTATGCCTTAATACGTTAATGACAGGGAAAAAAACACGTAAAACATGACTCGTCCTAATTTACGTAACGGATATTTTTCCTAATTTACGTAACGTTATATAAATTACGTAAATGATACATATATGTATATTTATATATATATATATCAGTATATATATATATCAGTATATTAACACAATTTGTTTGTTCTTCGGAAATTGAACATACACTCCACTTTGATTATCTGTAAATAATTATATTTTATACATATAAATCAAGTACATAAAAACAAACTAAAGTTTAACATAAATATCTCCGCATATAATTATATAATAGTTCTCTGTATCTGTAGTTGTATATCCTAATCTTTATTGCTCTATGCTTCTCTAATGCTTTTTGTGCCCATTATAAAACATGTAACAAAATTATGCATATATATATATACCAATAATATATAATTTTACATAGTTTTATGTACTGCAAAATTTATGCGAACGGTCTATGTTAAATGTTTTCGATTTTCTGAATATAAATCGGAAATAAACAATATTTCACGAAAGTTAATTTAATTTGACCTAATTTACATAAGTAACAAAAACCCATTGTGCTTTACACCTATAAAATGTTATACTACTAAAGAAAAGAAATATTATTCTTTTTCAAATATGTAATCATGGTTTTACTTAATTAAAATTGGATAGATAATACTATTTACATAAGGATATTAGCTTGTAATTTACATCTACACAAAATATACAACACTGAATATATATTTTGTTGTATTTTGGATCTTCAAAACTTATTAATTTAATGATACCATAATGTGGTTAAGTACAAGGCTTCTATACTAAAGTAATACGAAAGATTAAATTCAAATAGGAAAGTTCATGTAAAAATATAAACAATCGTTTTTTCAGATTGATGCATAGCATATATTATGTTGCATACTCAAGATAATAAAATTAATTTATAAAATGAATAAACTTGGTTGAGTTTCAATATTTTAGAGAATAAAGTCTTAATATTTTGAGGAATAAAATAAATTTTCTTTCTTCCTAAAATTGCCTCCTTAGAATGGCATAAATATACACAAAATATTCTATACGATTCTATTCTATAAGTATCTATAAGATTTCTCACATGGCTCATATTTTTATATAAAGGGACATGATAATAATAAATTTGTAACTTGAAATACTGCTGTAATTAGTATTGAAATTTAGAAATCAATTTTTAAATTTGAAATGCTGCTGTAATTAGTATTGACAGTTAAAAATCAATTAAATACTGCTGTAATTAGTTTTGAAATTTAGAAATGTAGAAAGTCATCTATAAAATTTTGTTTCTCTTAGGTAAATCAGCTACTGAAACGCATGCTATGCTATTAGACGCTTTTGAAGAAGAGGCGTTTGTCAAGATCAAGAACATTTGAATGGTTTTCCCGATATTCAGCCGGTGTGGACTCTATCAAGGATAATCATAGAAGTGGTCGTCCCTCAACCGCAACACAACCAGAGCAAGTTGAAGCAGTTAAAGTTTTCCACTTATAAGACAGGCGTATTGGTTTGAAGGCTATTTCGCAAGAAATCGGCATAAGTTATGGTTCTGTTCGCGCATTATAGTTGAGATACTAAAATATAGAAAGTTGGCTGCTAAGTGGATTCCGGTTAATTAATAAAATGTACTTGTACTAATAATTTCTTTATATGATACTTTGTATACGTTAGAAAACGTAGAATTATTATTATCATATGTACACATTTGACACTAATAAAAAAAGTAAAGAATGAACATATATGTCTAATCGTATATATACTATTATGAAATGTTTAGAAGGAAAATTATAAGTTTTAGTCTCTCTAAAAATTATTTTTTTTGAAATTGAAAGTAAAACTCAATTATTTGACTTTGAATGTATTTATTACAGATATTGTCATTAAATATATACTATACTATACTATACTATATTAACTAACATTGTTAGAAGCAAGTACATTTAAAAATAAATAGAATACTTTCTTGAATTATGAATAAGTTTACAGTCATGAAAAATTACTTTGTAAACTGTCGAATAATGTATAATTAAGTTTAATTAAATATAATTAATTGTATCATATAATTGTGCTCTTTACAAACGTTTCCACTCGATCCAAGCTATATAATAGTTAACATATTGGTGGGTTTATCTACTGCATCAATTTTGAATGTTTGAATTGTCAATTTAAATCTAGTAATTATTTCAATGATTTCATTAAGAATATGACGGAAAATCTCAATGTTTTAAATGTTTAAAAAGAAAGTCGACATCCAAGTTATCGAACAATTATTACAAAAAATATTAACTTATTTTAATATATTAACTTCAAATTACTTACGTGTTGCACTCTGTATAAAATAGTAAATCTAGAGAAACTCAATGTTTTGTTAATTCTTTTTAATTAAATTAAATGTAATTATAAATATTACATATATTTTAATAATTGGTTTAACGATAAATAACCTATTAATATACAATGAACATGAGCATGCAGTTGGACACATTCCAAAACTCTAAGTTCATGTCACGTTTAAAATGTTATGTATTCTGTACTAACGTTGTTAAACTTTCTTTAATAGGTTTACCAAAAAGCACTGCGCATCACATTTAAATATAGTACGATCATTTATTTTAAACAACTTTTCAAGAAAATTCAGGACATATATAGCATATATATAACACTAAATGACCATTCTAATGTATAGTGAACAACTGTTATTGAATTTAAAATATGAGTTTATTATGTTAGTTTCTTATTCTTCGAAATAATACACTGAAAACGTTAATAACACACAATAGTTATACTTTATAATATATATAATACATATTCGTTGGTAAATCTTTAATTCAATTAGTTTTTTTTTATTATCCATTATAAATTGTTAATTAGTATATTTAAATTTGTGCATAGTACATATTATATATTAAATACAAATATATACAGTAACATTACATTAATCCAGCATTTTTTCAAAACAAAATACATTTAGCAACATTGAAATTTCTAGAAATTGTCAGAAATTATAAATGTTGTCATTAAATAACTGCAATTAACATGCTTATGTAAAACTACATAAACATATATAGTGTTGAATAAAGTGAGAATTACATTATTTCGAGGATGAAAAATACCACATACATATACTAGGATTGTAAAAATACCACATACATATACTAGGATTGTAAAAATACCACATACATATACTAGGATTGTAAAAATAAAACATCTAACTGGACATAATCCATTTTTATAATGCCTCCAAATTTATAGAATTTTAGAAATATTCAACTGATGTACAAAACTGATGTTTCACGAAAAGAAGGAAATCAAATGTGTAAACTTAGCCGGTAGTTAATATTTTTCTCCACGTTCTGCCTTGTATAATGTACAAATACACGTCTTCAACACCACGCATAATAGCTTTATATTTAAAATGTCTGTTGTGAAAAAGGACAACAACAGTTAAATATTAGCATTGGTCTCTTTCAAGCAAAACTTTCATCCAGCTGGATATCGTTCATTTGAATTGACCTAGAATCAGGCTCACATGTGGAACCGCTTTCATCCCCATGTAATGATTCTCTCCAGAGTGGATTAGATATTTCATAGTTTGAGTTCTGTTGTATCTGGTGACCTTGACCGTTTTGTTCTAATGTAATGAAGACTCCGTGTTTGTTAGATATGACTCGGGCGTGTCTGTAATATAATTATTACAATATCGTGTATATAAAGGGAAGCAATAGGTTATTTTATAGCAGATAGACATACGTGCAAAAAAAATATAATTTTACAAAATTTGTGGAAGACATACGAAACCTCTAAATAATAAGTGAACTATTTCAAAAAATAATTATTAAAATAATATATTGATATCATATTTTGTTTTTTATATATTGTATAATTTGATTTTTTTGAATCCTATATCTGTACTGCAAAAATAAAAAAAACTTACGAGATTCTTTGTTTTCTCCTGTTAGACGTAAATAAAAATATTGCTAGAAGAGACATCAAAAGGACTGCCATTACAATACCAATGACAATAAAGAGTGTCGAAGGTTTGCTTGCCTGTAAAATGAAAAATGAAAAGTGAAAAGCTCTAATTTTATAAATTCTTTCGCTTGACGTCATTTAACAGTTAGTTTGAGTTTAATTGGATTATTGTATTGCGTTTAACCATGTATACGTTACTACATGTACACATTGCTATATACACGTTACTACATGTACACATTGCTATATATACACGTTACTACATGTACACATTGCTATATATACACGTTACTACATGTACACGACATTGCTATATATACACGTTACTACATGTACACATTGCCATATAAATTGTACACATTGCTATATACACGTTACTACATGTACACATTGCTATATACACGTTACTACATGTACACATTGCTATATAAATTGTACACATTGTTATGTACAAGTTACTACATGTACACATTGCTATATACACGTTACTACATGTACACATTGCCATATACATTGTACACATTGCTATGTACAAGTTACTACATGTACACATTGCTATATACACGTTACTACATGTACACATTGCTATTTATATACACGTTACTACATGTACACATTGCTATATATACATGTTACTACATGTACACATTGCTATATACACGTTACTACATGTACACATTGCCATATACATTGTACACATTGTTATGTACAAGTTACTACATGTACACATTGCTATATATACACGTTACTACATGTACACATTGCCATATAAATTGTACACATTGTTATGTACAAGTTACTACATGTACACATTGCTATGTACAAGTTACTACATGTACATATTTTTATACGTACACTTTGCTATATACACGTTACGCAATCTATACAATCCACACATTACTATATATATGGCTCAATGTTTTTGTACTAATATATTATTATAATTGGGCACTTTTGTGCAACAATTAATTATTTTATTAATTCTAACTATATGATAAGACTATTTGTACAATTTCAGTGGCATTACGACATTAAATGTTTTAATTTGTATTTGATAAAGTTCTATTAGATTGATTAATGAATATAATTTATTATTTTAAATGTCTTTGTTGTTTTACATCATTTTTATGCCACTTTAATGGTTATAAACATAATAGAAAAATGCAGCAAGACATTATAATCACAGTTAATACACTAATTTATTAACACATGTATGGATTCGTTTTTGCGGTTTAATTACTGAAGTATAAAATATTCACTTAATTTTAATAATGCAGGAGCTGGACAGGGTTGAGTATGCACTTATATGTACCCTATGTTTGACTTTGGATTATGATAAGGGAAGGTCCAGATATAAAAAAAAGTTGGTCACATGGTCTGGGTTATGGTCAGTAAGCCGCCATCTTGAATTCAAACTGGCCTCCATTTCTACTAATAAAATCATTTTAAATGAAGGAACAATATAATAAGGCAGGCATCTACTGAAGTTATGACGCGTCAAATATGCCTGTCACACAACTAGTTTCTACTGTATATAGCCTGTCATATTGATCATCTTGCTACAATGTCTGCCGCTATTGATTTATTGATTTATACGAGGTTTCAGCAGAGCAAATTCCTTTTGCTTTTAGTCGAACGGTCGAAGCCAAAAAAGGACCTTATTTAAGGATTTACTCCTCCACACTTAAAAACTTTAGGCAAATTAGGTATCGTTGGATTCGTTGGGATGTCTACTTTGTGAAAAAATGTTTTATGGTAAAATTCTAATTAAACATTGCCAAAAATTAAAATTTTTAATATATCATAATAATTTTTATATTGGCACTTACAAAATAGTCCACAATTTGGCAATTTGAACACACTGTTTTAACACAAGTTTTAACAAACTGTTGTTTGCACGATCATGTCCGTGTATTATCTCGGACTTCATCTCCATTTGCCACCTCACTGATCTCATGCTGATTCTTATATTCTCCACCAAAGGAAAAAAATCTCAATAAAACTCAAATCCAGCAATTACACACTACCATTTCTGTACGTACGCGACAACCTTTGTCAGTGCAGTAAAAATGAGTTAGGTCTCCACGAACTGGTGGTGCCGATTCATTTTGGTATATTGTTGCAATCACATGCTAACCATGGCCAATTGAGTTGATGTTTTCAGATATTGCGACGTGACTCTGACACCACACTGCTACTTGGTATTGGGCCCGCAATACATGTTATTAGAAGGCATCATCTGTTGATAGCAGTATCGATGCGGGCTTATCAGCCGTGGTGGCAAGTACGAAACGAAGATCATTCAATGAACTGAGATTTTGTGTTACCATGCATTAGAAGGACAAATCGCCTTACGGTATCTAGGAAAGTAGGCACATCCCGGAATGTCCAGCATGCATATAAACTTTATCGGCCAGTGTTCTTCTGCTCCAGTAATACACCAACAAGACCAGGACATCCGTGTCTTCACACCGAATGATTATCCTTCGATGGTCTCTCGATGACATGATTGCAAGACCGAACAGGCTTGAGAAGAAAACAGTGATTGAAGTGTTTGATCCGATTAATAAAATCTAAAGGTAACAGAAAGACAAGAAGATTTATCTAAAGAAGGAAACTATTGCAGGCATACGAAACATCGACATGACAAGATTGCGACAATAAAGAGTATCAAATTTGCTATGTTATGAACTAACAAGTAGTTTACTTCTTTCTTACCAAGGACAGGTTTCTGCGAAAATCTCTCAAGTCTGAACAAACCCGAGAAATTGAGAAAAGTATTAAAACTCCGCCTCCTTCACATGTTCCAAACGATGGTAAACCCTGCGTTGTGGTGATCGACTTTATAGCTTATGTACGTGAAGTGGAAGAAAAAAATCTGATACTGAACACATTTGGTGACCTTTTGGAGAAACTGTGGGATACAATCAGCAAGATAGCAAGAAATAGCACTAGAATCGATATAGTGTTTGATCTATATCTTGAACAGAGTATCAAATAATGCGAGCTTGACCGTCGGAGCAAATATGATGCAATACACATCACTATTAGTCGACTGGACCAATCTTTGCACGTTGATATGGATAGATTCTAGTCGACGACAAAAACAAAGTTGGGTTACAGCAATTCTTCATCAAATGAATGACCAGCACATATTAAGACGACTAAGCTGTTCATATTCGAGGATCTCATCCGCAGGTCCATACAGCTTGCAAGACACTATGTCAGGTAAATGATAATTATGGCAGTCTGTTAAAGTGTGACCCTGAGTAAGTTGATGATTGTATCATGTTCCACATCAATCATGCTGTAACCGTTGACAAGTGTCAAGGACTTGTTGTTGCGTCTGCAGATACTGATGTCTTCGTTTGTTTAATCTACCACTTTAGTCATTGGAATCTTTTCAACTTGAAAGAACTTTGGGTTCTGTGTGGACAAAAATTCAACTAGATCAATTCCAATCCATGACCTTGTTGCCACATTGGATTCCAAATTGGTTATGTCTTGCCTGCTTTAAATGCGTCAAGCGGTTGTGATGCAACCAGCAAGATAGTTATCAAAAGGTATGCTTTCAAAAAAGCCCAAGGTACTGGAAGTGAGAAGATCTGCACATTTGAAAAATTGCCGATTAGTGACGAAATTATATGTTCATCGGAAAGATTTCTGACTGACTGTTTTTCCAGTTATTCTACAGTAGACACGTTTTTTATATAAATTACGTTATGTCATACACCATAACAAATCATTTCAGCTGAACTTTGAGAAGTTGCCCTGTACATCGGGAAGTATTCACCTACACATCAAGCGTACATACCTGGAGTGTTATCGTTGACTCAACGTAACGTTTCTAGAAAGTATTGTGCTATGTCCAGTCAATTTTGGGTACATCATGGAAAACGATCACCTGTCTCCTGTCGTAGTAGATGGTTAAGTAACACCAAGTGACTTTCCTGTGCCATGTAATTCCTTGAAATGTGTCAAATCAATTTTTTGTCCATGCCGGATGAATCGCTTAGTATGTTGTCACTTCTGCAAATGTTATGCCAGGGAAGGATGCAAAAATCCAATAAAATGACTGATATGTGATATAATGATTTCTTGGGCCTCAAGTACATCTATTGACTGTCAGTACAACTATCACATTGTAAAAAAACAAATAAATTGATTATATTTAGTTCATAATGTCTTGTTCAATGATTTTATTAGTAGAAATGGCGACCATTTTGAATTCAAGATGGCGGCATACTGACCCATGACCCAGACCATGTGACCAACTTGGTCTGAGAGTGAAATTATATGATGTTTCTAAGCAATTTTAGCATTTCTCTGCAATAATTAGAATTTTTTAAATTTTAATTTTAAATTTTGTAATAAAATAAAATAGTAGGTATAACGTCGTAGACACAAATATTTTCTTTCAATTGTTTATCTACTGATTTTCATATTGTTATTTATTTATTCAAAGGATAATGTTAATATTTTTAAATTACGAGCTTGTCTGCAAATTTATTCAAACACAACTCAATAGAGTGACATATTTTGTCATGCTATGAAAAGGTTACATTAGCAAATTTTACTAACTGAAAAAATCACAAGAACATTTTGGCTACTGAGTATTAGCATGTGTCAATAACTGTCCCTAATGTCATGTAATATTTTAACATATTCTAGGGAGGGGGTAGTAACCCCCCACTTGTTTAACTACAAAGTCTCAATACACAGGTTTAAAAAACAATGACATTTAAATAATGTTGTTTCCGAGGGCCAAACTGTATTTAAACAATTATGAATACTAATATTTGAAATATATGTTTATAAAACGTATTTATTTGTTTCGAATTATATATTAAAAAAATATTCAATAAATAATAACGGTACCTAAAACAATACAGACAACAATACAATTATCAAATCAAGTCAAATAAATACTACAATGCAACATTATTTATTATATTTGTTCACCTTAATTTTCTTGCTGGAATCCCCTTTAAATTCCCCACCAACATACACAGTCGCTGGGAAAACGCGGTTGACCCAATCAACTCCATGTATGAAAATTGTTTTCATGATATCATGGTCACTCAGCCGTTTTCCTCTGATGAAGGCTTCAACGAGAACTACTGTAACGCTTTCCCTGTTGGATAAAAGTTGTGTACCATAGTGTAAGTACACAATTTTAGATAATGTTTTCATAAAGAAAATGTTAGAAAACTAAAATACTTTTAATCTATTGATATTGCGTATTATGTAATATATGTATACTCATTGGATAACAACAATTCTGAAATATTAATTTGTTTAATAATTTTAGTGCTATATACAATATATTGTTTCCTCACATTTCATTTAAATTTCATTTCAGATTCAGCGTTTAATATTACAAACAATAATTTTGAAAAATCTCCTATAAAAATAGAAATCCGTTAGCATCAATGTAAATTAAATATAAAAAAATACGCCAAGCGACTGGAACATTATATTTAGAAAACTTTCGTTAGAAGACAGGCCTTTCTAGTAACCTTATGTGCAAACTATAAGTAAGCCGAATAACATATGAAAAGAGTGTCTTACTGCAAAAATTGCAGATATATCAATTTGTTTTTTATGTATTGTTATATCCTTAGTATTGTTTAGCTTGTCAACCGAGGAGTAAAAACAGAGAAATGTCTTAATTGTTTAAAAAATGAATTCGGACCACAACATGCTGTATTACAAATATCTTTGTGACCCACAGTCATCTCGTATAAACTTATTCAGTTTTATTATAAATTCACATTTGCCCCATCTAATCTTATGATTTCCGAATGAAAACAAAAATAAAGTATTTCATTGAAAAACATTGAACGAAACCTAAAACAAGATTTTACTTCAAAGAGGTATAAAAGATTTTGTAGTCAGCGCTTGTATCAAGAATGGATATAATCATTGGATAAATATTTGAAAGAAACCCACAATTCATCTTAATTTCTGTGATTAATGCTGATTAAGGATACTTTTTTACATCAAAAGACGCATATAGGGAATTATTTAGTTCACTGTCAACAAAATAAGGCACAAGCCATCATTCCATCATACGAGATTATAATTTGCTAATTTTATAAATTAAAATATAAAATTGATTTATTCATAAATGGGGAATTTACAACAAAACGGACAGTTTTGTTCTAGCACAATGTAAATTTTCATAACAGTGGATTGTTTTGATTTATTAAAGAAAAATAATACACATATTGTAAAAATATATTTGATAACTTCAAATTTAATTTCCAATGTTTATTTTCTAAAGTAAAGCTTTTTATTATTGTGCATCATATACAAACATGAATACTAACACAATACTTCAAATGTATATATGTATTGAAAATGTATGTTTGGGAACCAGTATTACAAATTTAAAAAATTCGTAAAATCGATTAATAACGCGAAAAAATTATTAGTATGATAAAAAACGGCTATTAATGATGACTTGTGAAGAATGTAAGATGAACTTATTATTATATATAATAAGACAACATGTTTTGAAACAAATTGCACGCTAAATAAATGGTCAACAGTTTACCCATCGATGGTCTGTCGACTGTTAGTGGTCATGTTCACATAAACACCAGTAGACTCGTCAGTGACTCTGGCATAGACCGCGTTGGAGAAGATGTTGATCAATACTTGCTTGAGTTGTTTAAGTTGTTCACTGGAGAGTTCACCATAGAAGCACAGTGGCGGGTCTGCCGTTGAGGAAACAGTTACTTTTAATTACTGTATTTATTCACACAGTATATGTAATTATTCTTCACATGAATACATACTTTGTGAAATGTTAGGAGAAAAATTACAAGAATTGATGATTTTAATTTTTGAATACTTCTTGTGAGTTGAACAGTTGAAAATGTACATTAATAATTTACCGCACAGAGATTACCGCATAACTCCGGGATAATGAATAGTGTTTAGTTTAATGTATAATACTAATGTCTAAATAAATGTTTAATGTTGAGTGATCAATGATTTGTATCTGCTATTTTAACAGTTGAATACTTATTTAATAGCAAATGTTTTGTTCTACAATAATATCTACAACTAACTTTGTAATAAACATTGTAATAGACATTGAAAATAGACATTGTAATAAACATTGTAATAATCAACAAGAATTAATCAATTCCATTTTATTATTTTACAATTGTAATATATTCTGTTACAATTCATTTATATTATGTTACAATTAATTTATATTATGTTACAATTCATTTATATTATGTTACAATTCATTTATATTATGTTACAATTCATTTATATTCTATTCTATTCTATTTTATTCTATTCTATTCTATTCTATTAGATTATATTCTATTCTATTCTATTCTATTCTATTCTATTCTATTCTATTCTATTCTATTCTATTCTATTCTATTCTATTCT
>JAUZND010001645.1:0-13356 GCA_034780555.1 Coelogynopora nodosa
GACTTTGCATGGCTACAATGCATCGTACTGGGGAAAAATCAATAAATGTACTTGAATGATCGATTACTACCAATAGGGTATCTCTGATCAATTTCTAATTGGTAAAATCGAACTCAATGACCTTGAATTAGTCGGAAACGACCTTGACCTTGTTTAAATCGGCCAATAGGAAGCCATAGTAAGCATAAATCAAATACTCGATTCTGATTGGCTGAAAAAAAAATTAAAAATGGTCAAGGTCACGAGGGGGGGGGTGTGGCTTCAAGGAACTCCTCCCCTACTGGTATATAATGGTTTTGAAGCTTATTGCAATTCAAATTTTATAAATATGTATATACATATTAAAATAACTTTTATAAAATGAAACACATTTTAAAATTATAAATAGCAGAAAATAGATCATAGCAATTGGGTTCATCAATAATTGGTTTATTAGCTACTTATAATACATACATTATGTATAAATTTTTTAGATTTTCACAGTTATTACTGTACAATGGTTTTAGCTATAAAAGTTATTGCATTTTAATTTAATTTTATTTTATTAGATAGACTTTGATTTTTGTTATTGATTTATTAAGCCATCTTTTAAGTACTGATAGTATATGAAACATCATTATTATTGTACATATTAAATAGAAATTGCTAATATAAACTTTATGAATAATTTATTAACTTACATATTAATTTTTTTATTTCAGTAATTTGTATGTAATATTTACATAGACATCAAATTCAATTTACTTATTCAAATTTCTTGCTCGCTTTCACAATACTATTTTTTAATCTCATCAATACAGTTATAATATAACTGTATTGATGAGATTACGGGTAACCCTATCACAGTAAATATTATTTACTGTGATAGGGTTACCCGTATTTCTTATTTATATTTACGTATCGTAATTATTTAGGTATAGAAAAATCGAGTTTATTCATATAAAAAATAACAAAATTAATTTACAAAAGATAGAAGAAAAATAAATTCATTTAATGTACAGTTTGGTACGTTAGAATTTTTTCCGTAAGTAAGTACGCACATCTATGCCATATATTTGATTTTAAATATAATGCCTTCTCTAGAGTTGTTAGCAAAAAGTATTTATCATGAGCTTTCAAAATCAAAACTATTTCATTATTTATGTTGCGTTTTAATTTAAAAATGTTTGTAGAGCTAATCGATATGTTGTTTTAACTTTCATTGGTCGTTTTCAAATGATATACCTTGTAAACGTGAACGGGTGGTTGTGGTTTTATCCCCTAAAATATCATATACTTTGCAATACCCAATTGACCTAACATTTGACAATGGTATATGTACATGTATAGTAAATACAGCATATACATAACCTATATGATGTATACATATTGTATTTTAATTATATATGTGAAAGTACATTTCAATATATAAAATTTATTATAATATACAACGAATTTCCCTGTTGAAAATTTAAATTCAATCGAAAGTAATGTGAACACTATAAGCGCGGCTATTTTTGTATACCTATAAGCGCGGATTGCGCCAATAGACGCAAATAAAATGTGTTAGACTTTTTGTTCATTATGTGTTATAATACAGTCACAATAATATTGTACATGATAATAAAATGTATTTAGATGAAAAAAATAAATGAAATATATTATGAAAGTACATATAAATATATATATATATATATACGTTATTTATATATACAAAATAACAATTTTTTTGTTATAAGTTAATTATTAGCGTACTAGCCCTTTATTACTAATTCAAACGGTTCAAATAACGTAAAAGCAATCTAAAAAATGCATATCGTGTATTATGTATTAGTGTCACAGAGAGAAAGTGTAACCAATGTAACGTGTATTATATTATATAACATGGTTGTTCAACTCAAGCTTCGCATTGAATATAAGCAGACAATTATAGTTAGGTAATTACACACAGAATGTAGGAATGCGTCAAGAGCAAGATTATATATATTATTACATAACATAGAATATAGACAGACAATCATAGCAGTACGTAAACACACAGAATGTACGTGCAACAGCTCAATGATCAAATAGATTATAGATTATTATTATAGATTTATATAGACAGACAATTATAGCTGCACATAAACACGCAACATATAGATGCAACAGCTCAATGATCAAATAGATTATGTCATGCTTTCTTCATTCTTCTTTCTCATTGGCTATCCTTCAATATTTAATAAATAGTACGACAAATCTTTTGATTTCATTATTTCATAAAATGCCTAGAAATTTGAGTGCTAGCGAAGTCTTAGAGCGAATTTTGGAACTTAGCAGTTCCGAAAGTGGTGATTATTCTCATAATGAATCAATTGATGATCCTGTTGATCCTGATGAACATGAATTGAGTCTTGAGAAAAAATCTAGCAATTAAGAGGAAGATGATCATGAGGGAGAGCCTCAACAGCCTCATATAGGAAAGGATGTTACCGAGTGGACACCAGCAATTCGCGCGAATATAGTTCGTTTGGCAGCAGCAAATGTTTTTAATTGGCCCTACTGGTGTGACCAGATATGCTGCGAACATTGAGACGCCTCTGGACGCATTCTTACTTCTTCTTGGCAATGGGATCCTTGAATATATAAAGGACTGCAACAATAACTTCGCAAGACGACGACAGCTAACATTTGACCTAAAAGACGACGAATTGAAGAAGTTCATCGGTCTACTGTACCTTAGAGCAGTAATGAACCAAAGAAACTTATCTCTGGAGAAACTGTGGAGTAAATCAATGAGCTGCCCTGCCTTCAACCGAACTCTATCAAGAGACCGGATGCGAAGCATCAAGAAATTCATCAGATTCGACCACCGAGAAGATCGTCGTCGAAATCTAGCTACAGATAAGTTTGCCCTCGTGTCTGCTGTGCTTAACCGGTTCGTGCTCAACAGCCAACGATGTTTTCGCCCAGGAGTTTCGCTAACAATAGACGAACAATTGTTTCCAACGAAGGCCAGATGTAGATTCAATAGAATTTGATATAATTTATAAAATATGTCACTAATCAAACAGTTTAACATTTAATTAAAGCATTACAAAATCATCTAAATTAAACATATACTCAAAAACATTGGTTAATTTAGACTAATAATATTTATATATTTAGATATACATATCACCGCTGTCATTCCAAACTCCGTATCCGCAAATTTATAATTTTTGATACATTATAACTTTTTTTTTTCAAGTGTAAAAATTCAATTGATTCAATTTAATTCAAATTTAATATTCACAATTATATCATTAACATGTTGTGAATATTATAATGGTATAACCAGTGTTCACATAAATTGTATGTTTAATAAATTATAATATATTATATAATATAGTAAATAAATCATAATGTTTAAAGTTGTATTAAATTTCTACTGTCTATAACAATTAACACATGTAGTTAAAAGCAGACAATAACATTTATATCACGTAAATTTAATAAATAATTTCATTCAACCAAGTAGTGTAGACGAAAAGTTAATAATAGGTAATATGAGTAAGTTATTACAATTAAATAATTGAATACTATTGTACATTAAAAATTATATAAAATATCATTTATTGTTATATATTATGCTTTCCTAGTATGTACAATATGCCATAGGCGATATAATAATCGTTAAAACATTATAAAATCGCTCTCATCGATTTTTTTCTTCTTTATTTAAGCTATAGTCTAATAAATGATATATTAGTGTAGTATATATAATATTATAATGTATATTTATATCATCCTACTTTTTATAATGATGTTTTATTTAATGTATCTTTGTATGTTTTAAAATAGTCTATTTATTAAAAAAATACTAATATTTAAACCGTGATTTAAGCGTGATCATTATAAATAATAATATGTATTAAAACATAGAACGTTTCATGAAATAATTTTAGTATATATCTAGAATTGTTAAAATTTAGTAATATATTTTTAAATCAAGTTAAATTTCAGAAAAAAATCAGATTGACTGCACTGAATAACTCATTACATGGGCGTTTTAAAAGTTAATAAATTACTAAAAGTTAAAAAGTATAAAATCGTGGTCATCTAAAAACTATTTTATTATTTAAGCTATGGACATATAAATTATATATTATTGTAGTCGACGATTAATCTTATTGTTATATTGTTCTATTAAATATACAACTTTGGTTTATATTGATATACAATATTGATTTATAATCATTATTAATATTATTATTATTTTAAATAAATATGAGTAAATAGTAAAATAATAAAATTAAAGTATATTTACATTTAATATGAAAAGGCATGTATGTATATGTTAATATATTACAAATATAATAATAACAAATGATTTTATCGGTATACATGAAAGCACATTGTATTTTAAAATCTTAAATATTGACCGTCATTGTTGATATTGTCGCTGATCTTATCATTGATTAGGGGTACATAGTTTGAGGTTATGTCATCCCTGCAATACGGTTTCCTCATTGCATCCTGTTGCTTCAATGTTATCTCCCTAGTTCTCTTCTTCTTCTGTGGTGCATCGGGGATCTCGTCTCAATTGGTTTTACTGGAGTAGACGTTATCAATAGGGATGCGGAGATCTCCGTCTCAGTTGACTTCATTGGTGTAGATTATATCAAGAGGGAGTGTGATGCATAAGACTTTAGGAATTGAATAACAAGGGAAACTGTTGCAATACTATTCGGGGGTGATGTCGTCGTCTCCAAAACATGGTCATTATCTTCTTTCCAGTTGACAGCCTTCTAAAATAGGAAATCATCGGAGTAGGTTGGTTGACTGCATAAATCAACAATTTCAGATACAGCTGAGCCGAAATCTAGTTGACATATTGAAAGGAAATCATTGCCCATGTCCTTCTCCTACATCGCGACATTGGACACCACGCATCATAATACTCACCGTGTAGCCACTATCCCCGTGTTGACCCCGATATCGATTGCTTGCTCGAATCAAAAATTGGTATCTGCAGAACCGAGAAGCTTCTTCTCCATCAATTCACCCTAAGCGTCAAATAATCTCACATCCATCGCAGGTTTCAGCCATACAATATCGCCCTTGTAGCTAGGTCTCAACTGCATGTCCTCATCACACAGTGATGAATGAAGCAGCTTTGGCACCTCCTTAGCAGCAGTCGTCTTAGCCCATGCATTAAGCTTTTCACTCACAACCTTCTCAAAATCAATAAGCTTGGCAATAGAAAATGACTTAGCGTGGTAAATAAAGGTTCACATTTCATCCAAATATCTACATTTAGTCTCAAAACCTCCGTCATAAGATAAATATCGTGACCAGATTCATCTATCATAGAAACCATATGTGTCGTTCTATCCTCAGTCTTATACAAAAAAGTTCGACCAATATGAATTTGAGGCAGCACTTCCTCGATATCATCCAACTTTATTATACAATATTGTTGCTTCCCAAAAATATATGAAAAATGAGCGCTCACAAAAATGACATACTTATATATACACATTTATAGTTTCACTTTTAAGTTTCGGTTTCAATTACGTCACTGCCAGTACGTGACCTAGAAATTGTACAAAGTTATGCAGAAACAGCACTTCTTAACTACTTATAACAATTTAATATCCTATACAATACTGCTTTAATAAACAAAATTGCACCATATTTAATATATATACAATATATAAAAAACAATGCTAGTAATGTTTCAATGCCATGCTATGAAACGTATTATATAAACTTATTTTTATGTTTATAAAACATGTTAAGAAAATAGTATTAAAATACTTCAAATCAGTATTATATATTCGGGGATTACATAACGAGTTCCTAAGTTTAAAACGTTTACTGTAATACGAGTAAGCACTAGCGCGGGAAATTAAATCTTAGCACTGCCGATTTAGTCCTAGCACGCAATCTGTAATTTATAGCTGTATTGGTTTTGCCATCCCTTTTGCATTGCCATCGCTTGAGACAACGAACTCTCACCCATACATTTCTTTCACTCGCCATTTTCGTTGAAGAATGTAAGGATTATTTATTTTGTATGATTCCACAATTTAATCTTATTTAATTTTTTTATATTAATATACATAAAATAAAAAATATGATAGAAAAATAATGTATTACAGAAATATATTAAAATATATTTTATAAAATATTATATTTTTAGAATGAAGTTGTTTCGTGCTATGCTACTGCAATGTTTCTGATTGGAATTATTTCGGATTATCAGGCATCTGTATTTGGTATTGTATATTTGTTATATATTTTAAGTAGATTATTAAAATTGTTTTCGTAAAAAACATGTATTATTTAATATTTGATGAACAGTCAACACATATAATGGTATACAATTTGTTTCGATACTTGAAGATAATTGTGTTGTTATTAATTTGTGATTTTAGTGAGGAATTTAATACACATTTTAATACAGATCAATTGTCATCATCAGTGCTACCAAATCCAATACTATTAGCATTTTTGATAGAATAATATACAATATACTTTGGCAAATCGAATGGGCCCCAATCTATATAAATATATAATGCTACCAAAAATGTCGAATGCGCTCCATTTATATGTATATATATTTGTCTATTGGGCACCAAAAGTATCCAATAGGCCCAGTTTTTCGTGGGGCCCAAACAAATGGTATTCGATTTATCTGGGTACGTTTTGACTTGGGGTTCGTTTTGACTTGGGGTTCGTTTTGACCAGGGTACGTTTTGACTGAAAACTGATTAAATAAAACGCAACAAAATATACAATACTTTAACATATTTCAAAAGTATAATGATATATATATATATATATATTACCATATGTGTTCAACAGGAATTTGGTCAACAATATATTAATTTTGATCACAGTTGAGACATAGTTGATCCAGTGTCAGTTGAGACAGAGTCACAATCCATGCTTTTGTGATTGAATCATCAAGTAACTAAGTGAATACGACCAGTTTACCATATGATACCCTATCGTAAATGATTAGTGCATGTCCTGGTTAAATCGGTATTTGCCCTCATATTTTAATTATATTTATCAAAGCTATTTCGCTAATTAATGGCTACACTCTTTTTATCTTTATCTAAACATATGTTTGCGTGTGTAATTGTCTCAATTCCATGGGCATTGAAAACCATTGTCACTTAGTACTGAGTTATCCACCCATTTGCAAACATAAATGTCGCTGTGTATCTGATGTTGATACAATTAGAGGCTTCATTTCTAAAAAATACATAATAATAAAAAAATAGAGCTAACATGTGCATCATGTAGGCCTCATGGGAGCGTAAATTGTTATCTAATATATAACAAAATATTATGTTATTGGGACTATTACATGTTACATCGCTTTTAACTGAAGTTAAGAATGTATTCGTTCGACCTGTTCGATGTAGACATATACTGAAAATACATATTTTCAAAAAAGGGCCAGGAATTATGTTATTATGTTATGTTATGTTTTGTTAAAACTTATATTATTTTAGTTTTGAAGAGGTTATTTTTGCATGAATCGCTTTTATAATTTGATAATACACAGGTCCTTAAAACATTGGAGTCGTGTTTATTGGTGAATTTAGCCAAAATTGTCATTTAGATAAACCTTTTATATGTGAATACATGAGTAGTATAAGAAGGGTATATTCTAGATAACTTAGAAATATATATATGATTCATGTATATAAATAAATCATGACCCCCTCCATACCCCCCACCCCAATTGTTTCTTTCGTTCTGAAAAAGTATAACTAAAGAAGCTTTCACAGCTTAAATTCATTCTGCTCCGAACTCTTACCGTGAACGTCGTATTTGTGCGTTATGCTCTACATTTAAGACCATCTAAAATTTAAAAAACTATTTCATTTTATTGCAAACAATATTAATTTATTGCAAAAAACCATGTTGTAGACCATCGAGCTATTAGAAAACACGTACACAAATATTAGAATTCATAATAATAATTAAATACAAAATCGCTTATATGACAGCGGAATTAATTAAGACAATGAAGAACGAAACATACAGTGTAGGAGACCAAAACGACAAATTAAAATATATTTTTTTAATATTATTCAAATTGTACGTTTTGTATATCCAATTAGTATTACAAAAGAACATTCTAACCTTAAACAAAAATTACATTTAGTGTAAATGAACGAAGTGGTGACTCAATAATTAATAGCAAACACGCATTCAATTAATAAATTGCATGATAATCTGGTGAACATTCACTTATACGCCCAAAGATGAATCAATTAAGACAATATATAACAAAACAGGGACTGTATTAGCCTATTTAGAATAGATATATATCATAAACAGATAAGATCATCTAAAAAATAAACACTGAATACAATCAACTAGATAGTGGATAAACATAACTTACAATATGTATGTTAAAGTTTTTAAAAAAGCCAAAAATGCTATTGTTTAAATTTCTGCACACTTATTGCGTGTACACAAGGTACTGTTTATTGCACGTTATCTTACTTCGATCAAGTATTTATTGTTACTGTCGACACTTCTACAAATAAATATCAAGATATTCATCAATAAATTGATTACTTACAAAATTGAAAAGATAATTTCAATTAATTCTGCACATATCAACCAAACGAAATTTACAAAGTGGCCTTTCTGCATGGTTATCAATCCACACAAGATATCGAACAAGAAATTAAGCTAAAACCAACAATGACAGACAAAAATGTAATATGGTCCGACGACGAGGAGGAAACATCAATAAAATCGATGGAAGATATGATGGAGGACCAAGAGGAAGACAAAAGAGTCGACGCTTCTGACTACGATTCTGGAGGACATACAAAAAAACCTACAGAAAAAGTTGACCCTGAAAAAGTTGAAACATAAAGTACAAGACAAAAGATGAATTACATTGCACTATTCAATTAATCATATGAAAAAAGACGAGGCAATGGAACGAATTGAAGAAGAGGGCGAAACATTAATAATACACTCCTTCTGTCACCTATAATTCAGCTCTCAGGGAGAGTACTAAACGAAAGTGGTTTATTTTTTACAGCAGAGTGAGTGCGTGATGCATTGAACTCAATTAATAGCGCACATGTTGGTGATAATGTTAATGATGATATTAACACATTTAATAATAACATAAGTCCATTATATTAAAGTACCTTTTCATATTAAACTATATGTATAAATAAGTGCTACTGTGTAACTTTCTTTTATGTCAACATTTGTACCATTCTACTAATATTTTACAGATTATTAAAAAATTGGATTCCCAAAAATTGTTCTTTATCGATTTGAAATAAAATTATTTCGGCCCAATTTTTCTAATTCTCATCAAAACCAATATGTATATAAGTAACAAAATCAAATTAAGTGAACTGGACTTAGTCAGAATCGTAGAATAGACGTGTTGTCTTATGGTGGTTAGTCATCTTATAAAGATTGGGGTAGGAGTCATTGTTAAAGCAGAAAGCAATATTTTTGTAAATGAAATATATTCTCAAAATTAATCTTTTTTTCAATTACAAACAGAAATTCAATAATAAAATAGTAGTGCAGGACACCATAATTTTTCACATATTTGACGATGCATAGGCATTTTCGTTTGACACCCTCCTAGACATATGATCCAATCATTTTTAAAGTCTCTGAAATAAATCCAAAGTTTTACATATAACAAGACAAGTATGTTGTTAAATAAAATGGGTTTATTATTAGCAATGTGTTATATTCATTTACATTAAAGTCAAATTCAACATATACATACATTAATAGGATAGTTAAAATGTTTTACAATTTGTTTTACATAATCACTTTTTTTTGTATATTTGACGGAGATTCATAATTATCATCTTTTGTCTCTGACATTGCACAATGAGTGTCTAATTCCACGTCCTCCTCTATCGACTGGTCCGTCTCGGGGTTGATTTGGAATAAAGGCACCGCGGCTTTGCCTGCATGTATTGTATTTGATAACTCTTGAATAAAATGCTATATTTGTGGTCCCTGGATTCAAAAAATTGATTCGCCTGGAAAAGCGCGCAATCGTCATCCTTTTCAATCGGTAGGATGCTGTGTTCCCTAGTATACGTATGTGCCGAATTTATTCTCCAAAATGCTGGATCTAATACACACTTGCTTTTTTGACTCAATCCGCAGTGTCCATATCGCGTCGTTGAGCCTATTGTCTGCGTTTGATCCTTTATTGACGAAGCCAGTATAAAATTGTTTCGAGTTTCTAATTGTAACGTGTTGTAAAGTGTGGCTCATGTCTACAGCATTGATAATACTTCTTAGACGTCTTGCTGACTCGACAGTAACGTTTTTTAAATAAAATGTGAAGTCCGGAGAGCGCTCACTTGAAAATACGACCATTTGTGCTGAGAGGAGAATAGTTGTAGTAGTATGTAGCAGCAAAGTGGTAGTAAATAAAGAATTCGTAATTTAGTAGTCAATTTATAAGTATAGAGTAGAACGCACAAATACTACGGTTCAAGGTAAAAATTCGGAGCAGAATTAATTTTAGCTGCAAAAGTTTTTCTATTTAAACTTTTTTAGGAAAAAGGGAGTATGGGGGAAGTCGGGGGTCATGATCTATTTATAGACATGAATCATAAATCTATTTATAAGTGATCTATAATCGAACCTTCCTATACTACTTGCATGTTCTTATTTTACCCGGTGATCTTTTTATTTTGATTTTATTCTCAATATTGAAGTAGATCTTTTGGCGGGAATTACCTCTATAATGCGTATACAATAATATCAAATCATTATAATATTTCAATATTGTCCAAAACGGATATAATCATTATTTCATGATACTTTCACAATTGAAATATAATTGTGATTAATATTTAGTTAAATTTAGTTATATTATTATTTAGTTAAATTCACGCATTCAAATAAAATCATGATATTTTTATCATCTAAAAGACCACAAGAAAAGCAATATAATCATATAAGTACTGAAGTTGTCAATTCAAACATGTATTCAGTTTAAAAATCATGTATTCAAAGCAGGTATTCATGCAATAAGCAAATCCTAAAAAGTAAGGCAAAATGAATGTCATAAAAAGTAAGTCAATAAATATTAATATAAAGTCAGTGCAGAAAACAGTGAATAATTTTTCAAGCGATGCTTTATCACATTTTACGTAATTTTTTTAATGTTTTTGTTACAATAAGTACATATTTTCAGTTTTTTGTGAGACATTATATAGTATTCAGTCTTGTCAAGACGAACGCTAGGCACTGCAGCAACAACATTGAACGACTGGGTCAGAATAGCGGAATGGAACACGCTTGAGTCTCTCGGGTCCGATCACACACCTATCTTGTTAACTATTACCTTTCTGCTTGATATTCTCCGCGGTCCGCTCATTCCTAGAAGGGTTTGGAAATGGAAAAATGCAAACTGGGAACAATTTACGCAGCAGGTGGACTCGAAGGTAGAGAGTCTCTCCGCTGATGATACTAACAATCCATACAAACCCCTTAGCGTAACTATTCTTGAGGCAGCTCACGAGCACATTGGAAGAGCTACTTTCAAAAATCTTAGAAAACCAGGACTCTCCCCAGAAATCAAATCCGCGATCAAGAACAGAAACCGCCTAAGAAGACTCTTACCCGATACTAGGGAGGAATGGTTTGCTGAAGTACAAAATGTTCACAAGATGATCCATACCAACAAAGAACAGCAGTGGCACGACCTACTGGATGAAGCTGATTGGAACACCTCCCCTAATAAAGTATGGCAAGTCATCAGATCCTTGAGCGGGACACCAGCAAACAATAATCCCCATTAAGCATTGATAAACAAAAGCAAAGAACACATCACCAGCAAAAGTAAGGCCGACACCTTTGCCAAGTATTACGCTAGCACTAACAGATTGAAGCTTGACAAACAGGACCGGCGGCATGTGTCTGCCATGAGATCACGTCTCTCTGAACCCTATGAAGATCAACCCGAGAGTGCCCCCTTTACGCTGTATGAGCTGGATAAAGCCATCAAAGACATGAAAGCCAAAGCTGCAGCCGGGCCGGACGAAATCAGCCCCCAGTTCTTGAAACACCTAGGTGCCAAAGCGAAAGAATGCCTACTTGCAAGTATCAACAAATCATGGCAAACCTGCTTCTGCCCACAAGAATGGCGTAATGCAACAGTCATACCACTCCATAAATCAGGCAAGCCAGCGAGCGAAATCGAGCCTTACCGGCCTGTAAGTCTAACTTCTTGTGTAGCGAAAACTATGGAACGCATGGTTAGAGAGCGCCTCTACTTCATGGCCGAAGAGCGCGGTTGGATGTGCGACGACCAGGCCGGTTTCCGAAAAGGACACTCTTGCGAGGATCAGATTATGCGTTTAGCCCAAGATATCAGCGATGGGTATCAACAGAAGCCACCCATTCGAAGCATTCTAGTCACATTGGACTACTCTAAGGCATTTGACCGTGTTTGGAGAGAGGACCTTCTCTGGCACCTCATGACACTAGGAGTACCCAAGCGCTTCGTCCGGTGGATTTCCGGATTCCTCTGCAATAGGCAAGCAAAGGTCAATATCAAGGGATGTTACAGCAAGACAGTTCTCCTGCGCCAAGGTGTCCCCCAAGGGGCTGTTCTCTCTCCGCTGCTGTTTACGTTGTTCCTCAACCCCGTCCGTTTCTCTATCCCTCGGCCTATCAAAGTAAGCATGTATGCCGACGACATTGCCATATGGGCGCAAGACGTTTCCAAAGAAAGAAGGAGCCTGCAGAGACATCCAAAGTGGAGTAGATGCGATTCAGAACCGGAGCACCAAAAAGAAACTCACTCTCAACCCAGGCAAATGTGAAGTCTTCTGCTTCACAAGCAACACCAACGAAGCGCAATATGAACCTACACTGACCATTGCAGTCCAAAGACTCAAGGATAATCGCAACCCCACTTTCCTGGGAGTCACTTTTGGCCGCGCTCTGTCCTTCAAAGAACATGTCAACAGAGTCACCAGCAAGACTAGCTCACGTCTGCGCTTGCTTGGAGCCCTTTCTAAGAAGTCATGGGGCTGGAGCAGGAACCATATGAAACGGATCTACTACATGTTCTCCAGAAGTGTTCTCGATTACTGTGGAGCTGCGTGGCAGCCTTTTGCGGCCAAATCTAATATAGACCATCTAGAGCGTGCACAGAACAGAGCTCTCAGAATCATCACTGGACAACTCGCGACGACACCAGTAGAAGCGCTCCAACTGGAAGCCGAGGTGATCTCCTACTCTACCCACTCGAAGAGATCAATAGCCAAGTCATGGGAGAAATCTCTGAGAATACCGCTTCCTAACCCCAGACGTGACCTAGCAGAGAAGAACGTTCGTCACCGTCTGAAGTCTCGCAACAGCTGGAGA
>JAUZND010001646.1:0-13355 GCA_034780555.1 Coelogynopora nodosa
CAGTGTGGAAATCTATAAGATTTACAATTTAAACGAGGTATACCTTGCAGACCTCGACGTCTGCAAGGTTCACCTCGTTTACCTCGAGGTCTGCAAGGTATACCTCGTTTAAATTGTATATCTTAGAAATTTCTCCACACTGAACCCTTTGGTCCACCGATGGACCAAATGGTTCCGTTTAAATTGTATATCTTAGAGATTTCAGTTTAAATTGTATATCTTAAAGATTTCCACACTGAACCCTTTGGTCCACTGGTGGACCAAAGGGTTCAGTTTGCAGAAATCTCTAAGATATACAATTTAAACGAAGTATACCTTGCAGACCTCCGAGAGGTAAACGAGGTAAACCTTGCAGACGTCGAGGTCTGCAAGGTATACCTCGTTTAAATTGTAATTCTTAGAGATTCGCCAGGTAAACCTTGCAGACGTCGAGGTCTGCAAGGTATACCTCGTTTAAATTGTAAATCTTAGAGATTTACCAGTTAAACCTCATTTAACTTGGAAATCTTAAAGATTTCCACACTGAACCCTCTGGTCCGCCATATATTTAAAAACATTTAAATCTAGTATTTTTAATTTTAAATCTTGTATCTTTTCAACTTTAAATCTTGTATTTTTTACACTTTAAATCTTTTCTTATTTAGTATTATTGTGTTTGAAATTATTAGAATGTATATTTAATGTTTCCAATAGATAAGATGCAATAGATTAATGCATATAATATGTACATATCTATGAAAAGAATGTGTGTTTATCCAGTAAAATCAATTTAAATAAATATTTTTTAAATTTATAAAATGTTCCTTTATCAACAGTCTGTTATGTATATATATAATAAAGGTAAATAATATGATTACCGTTATTTAATTAATATGTTTAAAAAAAAGTAATAACGTTTTAATTGAATAAAAACAAAATATGCATTTCATAAATTTTTCTAGCGCATTAACGTATTGGTTAGAATAATTCATAACAAGTTTTATGGCTTTATTAACTTGACTATTTAAAAAAATAATTGAAACTTTTTTTCAATGTTGCAATTTAAATGTTCTTGGTACAATGTATAGCTATTTTTAGCCTTAAAAAGTTAATTTTATCCTCGTCATAAGTTCAAGTGACCTATTAAAATGTTGATAAATAGAAACAATGGAAATTTTTCCGATAGTGTTTTTTATATTATATATATGAAACGTAGAATTATATTTAATTAAAAAAATATTGATCGAATAATTAAATGTACTTTTGAAGCGGAAAGAATTTCACATGTTTATATTATAAACAATTAATATTAAACTAATACAATTTATATATTATATTGAAACCCAAAAAATAACTACAATCTGTTGGATTGATTAATTAAAAATAGTTTTTGTATTACAACATATTCAATTTAAAAAACAAAGCGGTCACTAAAGATTATAGCAGTCAAGTTTGATATGTGAATATAGTTATGTAATTATACATATTTTATTACCCAATCAAACAAATACAGTGTTACTGTCAGAGACTACGTTATAACTTTTAATTATGCATACATAGCCAAGTTATAGGATGCATAATTGACCGCACAAAAGTTGTATTTACGGTAAATAGATGATATAATTTAAAAAGGTACCTGCCCATACAACGTATTAGTATTACATTTTACTTTATCTTCTGTATACATATTTCAATCTACATTGTATAGTACCTACTTAGTATCAATCAATTAAACAGGCAACGTCAGACAGTCATACTCACATGCATACAAATGATAGCCCCCTGATGTCCCTGGAACACCTTCAACTCCTCCCCAGTCTGCAGCCGCCAAGACCGCACCGTGTTATCTGTGCTCCCAGTGAACAGCATCTTCCCCTCCCGGTCCATCCCCATGCAGGTGATCGCCCCCGAGTGGCCGGCATAGGTGCGCAAACACTTGCCCGTGTCGTAGGACCACAGGCGGGCCGTGAAGTCAGCCGACCCCGTCACCAGGATGTCCCCGCTGCTGGCATTCTGGCTGTTTTGCCAGCCCCCCCGGCCCGCGGCCCTCACCGGCCCGGCCTCGCTCTCGTCACCCGTGATGAAGATGAGCGGGTAGACGCCGCGCTTGTGTCCGGTGAACACGCGGATCAACTCGCCGGTGTCGAAGTCCCAGGCGCGCGCCGTGCGGTCGTAGGAGGACGAGAAGAGCAGATCCCCGGTGCAGATGATGCGGTTGATGAGGGAGTTGTGCCCGCGGAAGACGTGGACACACTCGCAGGAGCCCATGTCCCACTTGCGGATCGTCTTGTCAGCGGAGCCCGTGAGCACGTAGTTCTCCTCGAGCACGACACAGTTGATGTAGTCCTCGTGGCCGACCAGCACCCCGATACACTCGGTGTAGTCCGTCCGGGCGGTCCAGATGCGGCAGGTCTTGTCCTCGGACCCGGTGGCGATCACCGAGCCGTCCTCGGAGAGTGCGAGGCAGTTGATCCCGCCCGAGTGCTCCGTGAGGCACTGGATCTGGTGGGACTCGGCTTCTGACTTCTTGGAGCCACAGCAGCCCATCTCCTCTCCTGTTGTTGTTTGGCGGTTGGTGGTTAACTCAAGTGGCCTAGGGAGGGTTGCTGGTGTTGTATATCGCTGCTAAAGAGACAAACGTCCAAAAGGGAAAGAAAAAAATGTTAAGCGTTTATGAAAGGTGAAGTGAATAATGGTCCGAAGAAGAATCGATACACTTTAAAAAGAATAAGAGTGAGAGTTAACAAATTAATGTGGAAATAGGAAATGACAACAATTTTTAGATGAAAGGGTTGCAAACAAAAAACATAAAACTATATGCAATCGATAAATGAATACTACCGATTGTAAAATATGCTGATCGGATGCGTATGAATGTAATACTACAATAAGCGAAGGAGTCGTTTTTTGTCTTTTAAGAGTTCGAGATAGTTGTGAGACAAAGTTGTGAGACATAGTTGTGAGATAATGTTACTATTATGATTAGGTATGTGGTGAAAATATAATATTCTTAATCGGGATAATTGGCTGTAAAGTGTGGCATAATCTGATAATATATATGCAATATGTGTAATGCGTTTCTTACTCTTTACGCTAGTCATTATTAATCAATTTTTCACTCATCCATCAGCCAAACAGCTTTCCCTCTGATTATTACCTTAATCAGATCAATCTTAGCCACTTTCGTTTAGAGAAAAGCTTAATAAATTAAAAGTAAATAAAAGTCTACAAGTCTACCGTCTACCACCCCCCGAACAATGCAAAGATATAAATATTATATTTTATGTAGATAATAAATAAGGATATTATGGATTAGGATATAATTGTTATATAATTGCTAATGCTATTGATATTTGTTATATACAGTACATCTTTCTAGATTGCATAAAAGAAAATAATCGTTTAGCATTTACTTAGCATTTTAGCCATGATCTCAACAAAATGTACACTTCTGTTTATGGGAAATACACTTATAACAAACTTCTTCATAATTATAGATCCTGGAAAAAAGGTATTGTTTATTGCTTTCTCTACTGTGCCTAGACAATACCTTCCTCCTGGTCTGTTTGCAATGTTCGGTCTTTAAACTGAACTTTTATTCTAAATATATAACTGAAAATGTATTAATAAATGCATCTATATTAAAATGTCTTATAAATCTCTTTCTACTAATCAAAATTAGACTGTAGCAATAAAATTATATAATTTTATTATTTCATTATTCCTTTTTATGGTTTTGCGTCCACTTGAAATGACTGCTTAAAAGAATCGCTTCCTTATAATTATAATTCGTTTAATCGCTTAAAAGAATCCTGGTTCTTCCTTTTTCCTACAAGTTTCTAATTAATATGACTTTGTTCTCCGGGCCGGGGTGATCATATTAGTATACTGTTCATTTTAATCCGATCTGAGGTTGCAATAATTGTTTGTCTGTAATAGTTTATTATGTCTCGCTTACAGTTTACTTTCTTGTTTGGAGACCAGTTATAGTTTAACCGAAATATGTCAAAAATATAACAATTGGAATGCATAGCATAACATCTTTTTCGGTTTTTAATTTCTCCTTAATCTTGTTTACACCATTTTCGTCATTCTACTGCACAAGGGTTTAATATTTATGCAAATAACGTTTAATAATTTTTTTTAAAAAGCGTTAAAATGTAAGATGTTGCAAGACGGTGTGTCATTTCCACCTTCAGGTAAGTTACATATATTAAATATATGATAGAAATTTAGAAAATTGTCATTGTACAATTATGGTCTTACACCATAATCACAATGATACAAATTCTAACAATATAATATTGTACAGTATTAAACTAAATAAAAAAAAATTATGGTACTTGATATAAAGCAATTTATTTCTATTACTTTATTCCGTTAATTTCCCATAATCACTTAAACATAACTGAACATTTTCCACTTCAAAATACAACAGAATAACTACTTTGTTTGTGTGCGATAAATAAATTACGTTAAACGATCAAGTATTAACAAAATACGAATTTGTCACTACAACTGTGTGTGTTAAGGTAAACTGTGATATACAGATCAAATAAAGCTAACGCGAAGGTTGACAACTACAGCTGACGCCAACATATATACGCCAAAAATACTTTTACAACTATCTAAACAAGTTATTTCTTTATGGCAGATAACTTTCTTTTTTTTGTTTGTTTTAAATAACATATTTATGAAATAATAAAATAGTTTTAATTTTTAACGACTGGGAACATTTACATATTTCTCAAAGTTTGATAATCATGAAATAGATAGAACACAATTTTTTAATATGATGTTGCTATTAGATCAACAAGTACAGTATGCATTTTTAAGTGACTCAATAAATGAAAGTTCTTGTTATGATTGCGCTGACCGACTTTAAAATTGATTGTACCTGTTTAATATTAAATGACTGCTGTTGTTCTAACTCATATCAATTGAGCAAATACCTCACCAGTGTTTAAGATGTAATAAATATTAAACAAGGTGTTATTGATATAAATTTGATCTCCAATTGAACAGCTATCTTATACGATCAGTTTCAAGATTTGGTCCTCACAAAAAATTTGCTGCCAAGGTAGTAAAAACCTCAATAATAAAACAGATAGAATGACCGACTTTTCAATTGGAATAATATATAAATAAAACGTCCGATGTAATTATCCAAATATCAAGAAATTTGCAGTGAAAATAAAAACGTCTATAGGATAAATTATTTGACATATTTTATTTAAAATTTGACTAAAGGACGTTATAACAAACTAACACGTACAATATACAAAAAGCAACAGCAGCAATTATGTCAAATTATTTGCGAGAATATCAGCTCTGCTTTCACAAGTTTTATATGAAATAAATGGATTTAATTTTAAATTTAGGAAAGAACGTTTGATATTTAGTTAATAAATCATAATTTAATGTTATGGAAGTTAGTAATATTATTAGCAAAACGTAACTGGATATTGACGAAATCTTGTTTTATACAAATAATAATTTTATCTTAATATTACGATTTGAACATGTATAATTTTGTAATTATTTTTATACTTTTTTGAGCTATATTTCTTGTACAATAATTATAACGTAAATTTTACTGATTATTTTGTTTCATAAATTAAATATATATTTACGCTTTAACTATATAGGATTATTAATAGGCTCACTATCGCAACTACATATTGTATATTGACATACTATAACAATAGTGGATAATGCAGATCAATTAGATGAACAATACATAATATAATAATGTCAAAAATTTGATATATTACTTTTTATACGTAGACTTCAAACACAACTCAACTTTAGAGTAGTCAAACTAAATAATGATTTACCATCAAACCAACAATATATTAATTTAAAATATGCTTAAAATTAAAAAAAAATACTTCTACAGGGGCGCAGATAGGAATTTCGAAAAAGGGGTTTCCTAGATCAAATAAAAGAGGCACCGAATATATTTTAAATTTGAGATATTTTCTAATCCTAATGTAACTCTACCTGAACCAACATTAATAAAATAAATATTTGATAAACAAATCATTATTTTCTAACTAAATATAGGTATATATTGAGGGCAAATAAAGTACTGCTTAATAATAGATAACATAGATAACATCGAATTAATTAACGCAAATTGATTATGCGCCCCAGCTTGGACTCTATTGAACTTGCTCAGAGTAATAAGATAATGGCAAGTAAAACTTGTGGATTTGAAACACAACAAATCAAAACAAGCAAATCAAATATGTTAAGCAAGAATATAATATGTGTCTATAATGACAGACTAGATCATAGAAAATAACACTGGAAAGTGTAATTAAAAAGGAGAAAAGGTGATTAAACAATTGTGCGGTAATTTGACAGCCCGCTTTGTTTACTGCAATAATCTCCTTTATTGTAATACAGTAGCTGTAAGATTGAAATAAATATAACAAAAGTAATAACTATATGTGCTATAACAAAAAGGAATTACTACATATATTAATGAATAATATATATAATTAATAATATACTACATAATAACTGTATATGTATATATATGGAATGCTGAACAATTTATTCTAAAATTTGGAGAAGATTTTCAAACTTAACACGGTAAAATTTTGATAAAAGTGAATACATAAAATTAATGTAAATATTACTTGAAAATCGCTAAAGTCCTCTCAGTTCAATAGTTATGACAGTCCGATATAAAATTCAATAACAAATTATTTGGGTTGTGGAATATACTAATAGAAAACCTTTAGTTACTCTGAGCTGTCAATATACCATACACCCGAGGTATTATTAATTCCTCTAGCTAAATACATAATCTTGATTAGATTTCTTTCCTAAAATTTCACTGGAAAAAAAACTCGATAAATATTTAATTTGTCTCAAATGTCTCAACAAAATGTTTAAATTCCTTAATCGTCTAAGAAATATAATGTCAAATTCCCCCTAAAAAAATTTGGTTCTTCGACATAATTCCGTCGTATAGCTGGTTTAAATGGTGAAACGTAAAATTCTACTTCATTGAAATTGGCCCGGCCCTGCCAGCCATAGTCTATGGAATATATAACGTCAAAACAAGCCACTGAATTGGAATAAAATGGAATGTTAATTTATTAAATAGATTTCTATATTTTATATCGGTTTAACTATTTTTCGTGAGCATTCATTAAATTTTTCGGTTATATATATGTACTACTGCTATGGATAAGATGGATACCATACATTTATTTCATGCTTTCAATCCTAGCCAATACAATTCTTTGTTCTTGATGATTATGATCCGAATTTATGGCTGAAACGTGTAATGCTTTAGGATTTTCTTCTAAAAACGTGTATATTATTTTATATGTGGCTGTAAGATGTATTTTATTTTTCGCTATACCCGATTTATTCATAATCAAGTTATAGCATTACACTGATGGTGGAATAAACATGAAATCGGTTTGCAAATGGATTGATGTGTTTTGATTCATTACTGTGTCCATGCACATTATCTTCAGCAATATAAATCTTTGCTTTTACATAGCATAATCACCAAAATAAGTATTTTATATTATCAACTCATTTCTAGACTATAACATACTTTGCTGAATATACGACAATCTTTTTTTAATATTCCACATTTTGTATTGTATGTATTTAAAAGATTCAACAAACCATGTTAAATGTATGGAATTATAAAATATTCAATATATTATTGTAATGTTGTCAATTACTCCAGCTATTTATAAGTAGTAAATAGTATAGGGCCTAAATATGAACTAAAAGATAATTTATATTACGTAATAAAATGTTGATATGTTATCTAAGATTGTGTAATATATTTAATTAACTTCACATAATATATATAATACACTGCACATACATATATGCAAATTATCTGTCTGACACTTAGATAATCAAATATTTTGTTTGTAATAAATATATTTTAAATAGTTTTTGCCCCTTACATTATAGACACATTCAATATATATCATGCATGGGAAATACAGATGATGTAATTTTCTGATGTAATTTTCCGCAATCTCAATCGCAACACAACCAAATCAACTCAACACGTTCAACAATATATAATTTAATATAATTTAGCGGTTTTAAATGTTCTTAAAATAATTTAAACTGAGGAAAGTGAGGCGAAGTTAAACATGGGAAGGTTTTTTCGGGAGGCTTTTTACCGGGAGATTTTTACCTTCATACTTTTTATATGGATATACAATCACAGCTAATGTATAATGATACTTGTTAAGTTTTAACTTCATTCATTTATCAAGGTATAGGGGGAGAAAATGAAGGTACTGAGTGACGGAACTAAAAGAGGAACAATTATACTTTTTATATACAAATTAAAGGATATCTAATTTTAAAATGTTGTGACATTTAATTGTATTGGAGAAATAAATAATAAAATTATAAAAAGGGTAAATTATAATATTTGAAAAAGTGTTAATTTGTAATTTACTAAGACTGTCAAATAGATTTAATATCTATATAATTATTTATTTTTCAACCAGGTAACGGCCATAAATCGCTATTTTCATTTATCATATTATTTAAAAAAATATATATATATAAATTACATAAAATAAAGAATACTTACTCAACTCAACTTGGTTGATTTCCCAAAATGAAATTTGTATTGCAAGTAGTGTCCAAATACGGTAGACAAAAGTTTGCTTCTGAAACAATTAACCTAAATAACAATGGAATACCCGACAAAGAAGAAATTAAATATTTCATTGGTTAAACAAGACGTTGGCGAATCAATACTTACATCACTTTAGACGATTTTGGTTGGTTTCCCATTTCTTCATGATAACAACGGAGGTATATGCACATCTGAGCAACTGGTTCTTCAATGCTTTAGTCTTATATCAACAAACTTCTGGAATTATTAAATATAATAGACGCAATAGTAGTAGTAGTAGTAGTAGTAGCAGCAGCAGAATGAATGACGCGCCAGGAAGTGGAGAACAGATATCTCTGTGCTCAAAGGCTTTTTGTGATGGTGCCAAACTTAATTATTGAAGCTGGAATTTGCGTCTCCTAGCAACCAATGTATAACTAAAGGCAAAGAAGAGCAACACCAGTATAGCATGACTACCGTGAATCAGTCGGAATATACACTCATAACAAACCAACACAAAACAATCAATGGTACCTACGAATAAAAACTTGGGGAAATAAGTTGATTGATGGACAAGTTGCAGAGGTGTAGTATTATAACCTGCTTATAATAGGTACAAGTGGGCGTATTTACATAAAGGTATACACTCTAAGATACAATCATACAAAGCTAAACATTGTCGACTGTTAAGACACAGGGCATTTTAACAATTTTGAAGATTATATGTATTCACAGAAACGTGACGAAAAAGGAATTAGAAATTGTACATTAACCAAATTAAAATGAATACCTGTTTTTCTATTGTTTAACTATAATAATGATAATATTGAATACAATAATTACGGGTGGATACTGATGTACATTTTCAGTCGGTATGAAGCAAAGTGTAATGAATGGCATGATACATCGGTGTGTAAATGTTCATGTCGATTTGATTTTTGTAATGATAACTTCAAATCCATAAAACATAATGTATATATAGAGTTTTGTAGGTATTTGACCTAAGCTTGACCTAATTTTTAAGACTTATTGAATCGATGAAAAATTGTAAATATTTCCTGGAGACACTGAATTCATTACGATAGAGTTGTTAATAACTGACATTAAACTATTTTATTAAATATTATATTGAACTATTAATTATACATGACGTTGAAAGAGAAAATAGATGTGAATTTTTTTTTAAAAATAGTAAAACTGACTCAGAATTTCATGAGGAATTCGATGGTGATTATAAACATTTATTGAAATTTAAATGATATGTTTAATTTCAGTATCTGTTTAATAAACACTCAGAGATGGATCAATGGCTTGATGCTTGAGCAGTGAGTAGTTTATGAAGTGCGCCCATTTCAGCAATGACTCTTACAATATATTATTTGATTGGGATTCGAACCCCCGAACACTGGATCATAAGTCGAACCTTCAATCACTTAGTCACGGTCAATCATAGAAACGACTATAAGTTCTCTTAAAATTAGAAAAAGCTTTATGATTTCCAATAAATAATAATGTACGTATTTAGCTTGAAAGAGAAAAAATGCGCTTCTATAATAAAAAAAAACATATATGTATACGCTGTTTCCCAATTGGCAGGAGTTAATGTAGTGAACGATGGATAGAAACAATTAATGTAACAATAAATAAAATAATGAAAGTAGTGAAGAATGGATAAAAATATTATACCGGACAATGAAAATGTTTATTGAAATTCTGATCCTAAATTATTATGTGCATGCCACAAAAACACGATTGAACATGATTTAAATAAGTTTTCGTAATGCTGACCAACTTCTTCAAATCATTTAGAAGTTACACCCGTCCATACAAGTCTTCGTTGTTTTCTGCACAAGAATTTATTATCCTTGGCTTCTCTGCGTAGACTGACTTTTTTTCAGCACATCCTAGCTCAGGTGATCAAGGTGGATGCTCAATAGGACCACGGCGTCCAAACCATCTCTGAGGAAAGTGCTCATCAATCCAATCGTGAACTATATTATGCTGTAATGTGCTTCCCGATCTTGCTGGAACCACATCACGAATATGTGTTCATTTCGCTACGCTTGGAAGGAAATCATTGTCTGATTGGTTCAAACAATGAGCTTTGTAATTCAATCATATTACAGTGTCACGCAACTTACTATTCCTTCTCCAATTATCAAGTTATCGCGTGCACTTACTTCTTACGCTTACTTCTGAATCACTTTGCATAGTTATAATACATTACATATAGGTATAGCATACTCACATATAACCAAGATACTGTTAATAGTAGTATGTCAATAAAAATTAATTCACAATTTTTTAAAAATAAGTCAATTTAAAGTTTTTATGGAAAATACACATAACACATCTTTTGAAAAAAAGTATACATGTTAAAAACACCCTATGGCCTTTATTTAGAGTATTTATTTGAATGGTTATAAATTTTTTCACGAAATATATATATTTTATTTTATCGATTTTTTGAAAACAATTTGTGGTTCATTACTTCTATAATTGAAAATTGTTGATGTTCTATCCATATATTTGAACTAGACGTGTATAGCCTCTACGTCACCCATGCATGATATTTTTTTAATCTGCTAAAGTTACTAAAAGTGTCTTTATGGCGTATCACAATATTTATGAGTGTTAAAAATGAAAAAATATATTTTACGTTGCAAACTTGAGAGTGTGATATCAGAGGAATATAATAACAAGCAATAAATATAAATTATTATAAACACAACGCAACATATCCACTAGCCTTGAATAAAAGGGATTAATGAGTGTCTAATTGTCTTCTCTTTAATAATTATTGCAATTCTCTTTATATCAATCTCCAAAAGATAGCCATTAAAACACTACTATAAATCCAAAATAAATACTTCTTAAGCTCCCTGGAAAGTACCATAAACACCTCTTTTGAACAAACTCCACTGGCTACCTGTTTAACAAAGAATTAACAAAAAACGCACACAAAACCCTCCATGCTTTCCATAGATAATGGCTTTAGTTAACTACATACAGGCATGACTTAACATCCTCTCATTTCCTAGGCCTGTGTTATAAGTACAAGTATAACTTGGTGAAATTCCTTCATTTTCGGTTGTCACTTAAATGCGGAGGAAAAAACCGGAGGAATAAATAACTAGTTTTCAAGGTCGGCATTAAAACAAGTAGCAAAGATAAACAAACAATTTAAATTTAAAGAATGTAATAATTACTTTAAATTAGTTATAATGCTTTTAGTTGTATATTTCAGAATTAATTTAAATGTATACGTATTTTCACAATTTTTATCGACATTCTAAAATCCCTTACATTTGTTTTTATTAATTAATTTGATTATTTTAAAATCTACTTTGTTTATTTTAGATAATTTTGCATTGACGACCTTGAAAAATAGGTTAAATTGTCTTCGGATTTGTACTTCGGTTTTCCTCCGGCTTTTCCTCTAGTTTTCCTCTCGATTTAAGTTACAACCTTCATTCTCTTTCACTTTTAGTATTGGTCTCATTTTGACTGGTTTTCTTGAGTTTTTTCTAGGAAGTTATGCTCTTGTTATTTCCAGTTTTATTATTTCCTTTTCTTTGCCTTTTGTGTATCTTTTGTCGGTTTTCTTTTGATTTATATTTTATTATTTCTGATTTATCTCTTTTCTTTCGATCTGGTGAGCTGCTTTTGTTTGCCTGATGGTTCCAATCAATTCTATTGTATGAAACATTACAGCTCCACTCATCTTAATTCAAAATTTAGATCATCTAACAAAGCAGGATTTCTCAACATCGAAATATCGGCATTTTGAAGATCGATCATTATCGGTTGCTGCGCAAAAATATGGAATTCCCTACTTTCTCGTTTATCAACATCCCTCCCCCTACCCTACATTATGTAGTTTTCTTTTTCTGAAGCTAATTATAAAAGGGAATAAATCAAGAATAAATCAATAAATCGACCAAGCAAACACGTATTTATATGTACATATGTGTGTTAGGTTTATTGATTTTAATGTTAATGAATCACTTATTTATAAAAATAATTTATTGTTTATTTTTAATTTATTTGACAAAGTGATATTAATTTATTTATTCCGATAACAAAATGGTCACCGGGATATTTTTTTATAAAAGAATTAGTTAAAACTTTTTAAAGAATTAGATATTAATATAACTATATTGTTAGATAAAATTATTTTAAAATAAATTATTATCAAATTTAATTATATATAATTACATAATTCCTGATCTCCTCAAAATTATTAACCATTATTAAGTATACATCACAGACGCAAATAATAAATATCGTTAAGTAATTAAAATACTCACGCGTCGAATAAATAAAGTAATATATATTTCAATTGTAATATGCTAATTAAACCATAGTTTTGCTACATTATTTGTTAGGATAAATACAATGAGAGTAAGGGTCACATATATCTGTCTAACAGAATAACACTATTTCTTTCTGCCAAATCAAAAGTGCCGTATTCATATTCCTCGTAGTCTTCGGATATCTCACTCATAATTAATTCTTTGGTTAAAGTTAGTGTGTCAGCATAGTTCTCGTGATCTTCATTGACAATATTTGAGTACTCGTCAAATTGACTCTTTTCTGTTGAAAACACCCAATCAACGGTTTCATGCTCCCAATCATCGCTGTTGAACAATAATTGATCAGATCCAGCACTGTCCTTCAAATGATCATCCTCTTTAACTGGTGGTCCCCTCATTGGACACATCTCTTGGCGAGTATTGACCGTGTCAGCCTT
>JAUZND010001647.1:0-13354 GCA_034780555.1 Coelogynopora nodosa
CTGGAAGAAACAAGAATTCGTTGTCATCCATAAATCAGGAAGTACAAAAGAATGCTCAAATTACAGAACGATTGCGTAAATCAGCTATACTAGCAAGATCCTTCTCCAAATCTTACTCCAAAGGATGAAGGACAAGATAGCATTTGAACTCCCTGATGAACAAGCCGGTTTTCGTAAAGGCAGAAGAACCTCCGACATGCTCGTACTGCTTCAAGTTCTCACTGAAAAAATCATTGAAACCGAAAATGAAGCCATTATCAACTTCGTTGACTACAGAAAGGCCTTCGACAGCGTTAGCCGTGTCCAGCTTTTCAAAATTATGCTAGAGATGGGTTTCCCAACACATATTGTCTCACTTCGCCAATCGCTCCAGCAGTCATCAGATGGAATGGTGAACGAACTAATGAATTTTGAATCCAAAAAGGTGTACGACAAGGATGTATACTCTCTCCCCAACTTTTTAGCATTTACACGGAAAGTATCATGCGAGAATCGAACATAGAAAATGAGGGCATCAATATCGGAGGAAAACTAATCAGAAATGTCCGGTATGCAGACGACACTACCCTCGTCGCCAACACCCAACTGAAATGCAAAGCATGATTGACAGATTTAATAGCGCTGGAGAAACACGTCTGCTAAAGTTCAACGCCAAAAAAACCAAATATCTCACAGTTGGCCACAGACAATATGACACCAACATTACCGTGAATGGACAAAGTATTGAAAAAGTAAACCACTTTAAATACTTAGGTTATTTGAAGACAGAATACGACGACTGTACAAAAGACATCGCAACACGCATCATCATGGGAAAGAAAATAATGACTGAACTCAGCCTTCTCTGGAAAGATCGAAGTTTACCTCACGCACTGAAAATTAGACTGGTCAAGACCCTCATATGGACAGTGATCTCATACGGTTCTGAGGCTTGGACACTGAAACTGAAAGACGAAAAGAAGATTGAGTCAGCAGAAATGTGGCTCTGGAGACGACTGCTCCGAGTTAGCTGGCAAGAAAGAAGAACCGATGTGAGCATCCTACAAGAACTGAGATTACAAAGAGGCCTTCTATATCATATCAGAAAACGCAAGCTCTCCTATTATGGACACATGTGTCGTCCAAGTGGCTGCCAGTGGCTTTCAATGAATACGTTATAAATGAATGAATATCATTTATTTCCTCTAAATTTTCCCCTCATATGATTTAAAAAAATTTCATTTCGATGTCGATTTGATCTAATGTTTAGTCTATTTTTTTCTTCAAGGTACCGTACATGTAATTTTTTACAATGCAATCTATATAGAAGATTTGAGAAGTGTGTTTTCATTAATATAGTAATTTACAGATGGTAACACATACAATTTATTATGCCCATGTTTAAACTGTTACGGAAAATGTTACCAAAAGAACGTAGTTAAGTATGATACCTTACGACACAAGGAATTCTAGATGTTGGTGTTCTATTTTTATAAAACAATATTATGGCCAATGTAAGTCAGTAAGACTATGAAGTCAACTAAGACAGTTTTTTTGTTGGCATCGCTTGGTTTGGTAAATATATGTCATTTAAAGTTCAACTTTTGTATAATAGTAACGATGATGTCTAAAAATGAAAAACTGTAACCATATTCGAAAGTAAATAGTAAATTATCTTTCATTTTTCAATTTGCGCGGAAAATGTTGCATAAAATTTATACAGGCATTTAAATATTAAATATAAGAATAAATATAATGTCGTCCAGGAATCTTAACCAACGTGTTGGTTTGAAATTTGTTTTAATTTCAAGTGTAATAAGTAGATCTTTTTCAAATTTTCAAATAAATAAATTGTCGAAGTTAGGATCCATTGAAGATCGAATGGCTGTCCCATCAAGTATTTGTAAAAAATATCATCCTAAGATTGAATTTAGCTATTTGAATAAAAAACAAAATTAATGATGAGTTTAATAATATATTTGATAGACACAGTTTTCTTACTTAACACAGGTCTTACATTTTGTGCTCTTTATAAAGCTGAAATTCCGTCTTCGTTGTTTATTACAATTTAAAGTTTTGATATATCGGGACTTCTTAAAATATTATTTGGATTACATTAAACATATTTAATTTTGCTCAATAACTCTGTAGTGCCTTTAAGGAAATAATGTGTATTTGAACAAGTAATTTTAGACGAAAATCTACAACATTTTCAAAACAACTGCTACAACCAGATACTATATAGTTCAAAGTACTAGATAACTGAGTAGTAACTTAGCAACTTATAATAGCTTAGTAAGTAACTTTTGGAAAAATTTATGTGTAATTTTACTCATCAATGGCATTGTGGTCACGTATGTCTTTAATAATTTAAATAATTTTTTCATTAAATTCGGATTAATTCTTTATAAAATGTTTTATTATTTGTCATTTGGAGAATAGATGTTTCATAGTCAGCTGTATCACAAAAAACTAAAGCATCACCTTTATCTGCTTGTATTATGTTATGTTTGTTTATGTCGGATTTAATATTATGTAGTGCTAATTTTTGTAATGGTTAACATTTTGATTGTTAGAATTTACATTACTTTTAATTGATTTCCTAGTATATTTTATAACCAAATCTATATAAGCTTCAAGACCATTTCTCGGTGTTTTCGAGGATTAAATATTCATGTAGATTTTGGATTTCATCCACTCTGGTAGCTGTTTTAACGGTATATTGTGAAATTTAAAAAAATATATTAATCTTCCTTCAAAAGCGGCAACACATCATATTTATTATTAGTACACTTTTTTCGACTTCGGTAAAATTTATTTGGAAGGATTTACAGTAAATGAACTATTTTTCTACATAACGATTATTGTTCAAATTGCTTACTTTGAGATTGTTAGAAGGTTGTTAAAAGATTCATCTAAGATTTCAAAACGATTGCATATCTCAGTGGGTTTCCAATCCCCATCAAATACTTCTATATTAGGTGAAGTACTATTTATTTCTTTGCGAGTAAATTGTGGGATTGGGAGTAAATTGCAAGCAATTTTCTAAGCAATATATATGATGTTTCCTGAATAGAGATTGAAATTAATGTAAACTTATGTAAATAATAAAAATATGTGAAATATGTTACATATTTTTTAATCCGACAGAAACATAATGATAAAACAAGCAAATAAAGGTGGAGCTTTAGATATTTGTGATACAGCTCACTATGAAACATCTATTCTCCAAATTGCAAATACTATATAATAAAAAAAAATTATAATGAATTGGAAACAGACGCTATTCAATGTTTCATGAAAACAGTATTACATTACTTAAGGATATACAGTACCACAATGCCATTGATGAAACTTACATATCTTTGTCCAACAGATCCTAAAACACCCATCTTTTATGACCTTCCAAATATACACAAGCCTTTTGATAATTTACCATATTTTAAAACTATAGTATATGGCTCTGACAGTTGTTGCAATTGAAAGAATCAAAAACTATGTCTAGAACCACCAGTGGGCTACTTGCTTTTATAAGTAAGCAAGATGATATATTTTTGAAAGATAGTTTTATACACTCTAATTCTCTTAGTAAATTATTTCCTAGTAAGCTATATAAATGCAGGACAAAAATTTGCTACATGTTGCCATTATTTTATAGAAAAGGTAAATTACAAAATTAATGTAAAAACACACACAACAGTCAAAAGATGCACATGCTACTTTGAAAATGTAATATATGGATTGCATTGTACTTTTTTTAATTTATGGTACATTTGAGAACAAAATAGACAAAACACCCCATTAAATGGACATCGAGATAAAAAAATTAAATTATAAATAGTGAAAAATTAGAGGACATAAATGATGATAGCCCTTATTCATTTTGGACAATTATATCACATATAGTAGAACGAAATTTTGTAGCTATATATTTTAGGAAGTAATAGATTTAAAACAAAGTGAAATGGAGTGAAGGGGAAGATTTAAAAAATATATATTGTAAACTTTATCACCAACTGGACTTAACCTACAATTGGGAAAATTTAATTAGTTTTGTGCAAAATTTTAATTTACCTTGTAAAAATATTTTTATTATTGATCTCAGTTAAATTTTATTTGTTTAGTAATGACTTTTTTCATTAAGTCAATACCTATTTATAATTCCATTCTAAACGTATGTTTCAATTATTTATAGTTTTTCATAATTGTATTTTTTTGTAGATTAATAGTATTAATAAAGAAATACATTTCTGAAATGTCGACCAATGTAAAACTTGTTTTCTCTTTTTTATTATTAGCATCCACAATTTTATTTCGTTCCACATATTTGTTAACATAACAATAATGGAATTATTAGCTTTCCACACAGTTTTTATTTATTTTTACTACATATGGCGGATATGAGGTTGCTTGGTAGCCGATTGAATAGATAAATATAACACAACTTATTAAGAAATGATACACAACTTTATAAACGTAGCCTTCTTTAAAAAATTATTATTCTAGTTGGCCTAATTATTGAACTAATGCTTTTTATGTGGCCTTTGATACTCGTACTTTAAAGTTGGCGGATCACTGATATTAGCATAATTAATGCGTATCTACATCCAATACGTGTTTTTTTAAAATGTTTACATTTTAATATTTTTTTTTTTCAAAGTATACCTTTATCCTCAGGTTCTGTGTAGAATAAAACTTGTACTTGTAAACGTTGGCCATTGAAATAATTGTGAAGAATGTTTATTGGAGTAAGGGTGGTTATGCCAGATAATAATAAAAAATGGGCACATGAATCGTTCGGCAGAATAAATCTATATGCGCAATTTGATATGGCTGTTATTGGATCTGTTGAGAAAATATTTTTCAATTTTAATTTAAATTGTATCATTTAAAACAAATTAAGTAAATGTTATTTTTTGTTTATAGCTAAAACAGTATATTATTTTCGAATATGAAAATTGTTTTCAAAAATGCGGATGATTGCACATGGAAAAATATTAAAATATATTTGTCATGATATAATACTCTATGTGCAAATAATGTGAAAAATAGAAAAGGATTCAAATTAAGCTCGGACAATGCAGAAATAGCCGATATCATGTAAAATAGATTGTGACAACATATACAAATATAATACAGGTTTGTTTACTGAAGCTGAAGCTGTATCAAACATTTGAGTGATGCATACTAGCCAATATTTGACAATACGATTTTAATTGAGATTATTTCGTCAAACATGCATCATCACGATCAAGTTTTCTCATCGACTCGATTTTCAAGCGAAAAAAAGATCGAATAGATAGTGACAATAATTATTTAAAAAAATCTATCTATCTCTCTTCTCTCTCTCTCTCTCTTTCTCTGGTGGACCAATGCGAGTAGCCTATCGCTTTAGCGACGTTGAGTGGATATTGTTTCATCAATTTCTGTTTCTCTCTCTCCCTCTCTTTGCTCAGTGCCGAATCTACTACCTGGCTGTTTTCAATTTATCCCCCTATTCATATTTTTAATAATTCCGCTAAGGATTATTTTTTAATCAAATGCGAGTAGCCTATCGCTTTAGCGGCTGTCTTTCTCTCTATGTAGGTTAGTTACAATTAACCAACATATTGTACACTGAATTAAAAAATCTTTCTTTAGTTGCAGTACGAGTTCTATATGATATAAAACTTATGATATTGAATAATTCTTAGAGTGATCATTGTGTATCAAATTTATATTTATAATAAATATTATTATTCTTGAGTATATAAACTAAACATATAAATTTCAATAAAATATATGTATATCATATCTCTCGGTGCTAACTATTATAAGATACGGCTATTGAAGTCGATACTACATACAATATGCTGATTATATAAATAAAATATTAACACTAGTTAGGAAAAGCGGAAAATCGTACTAATACGACCAAATAATAAAATTACATGAATTTCGAATCGGCTGAAAGTCACATTAATTTGATATAAACCACATGAAAGTTTTTAATTAATTTTAAAATCAAAATGAATTATTTGTCAAAGATATTAAATTAAATTAAATTATTTTCTTGAAATTTATATATTTTTGACAATAAATTACAGTAATAAGCAAATAACATTTATTTTATTAAAATAATTAGTTTATTATATTTAATCCATACATATAGTGCTCAGTTATTTAAAATCTGCTTTTAAGCAAATACTTATTGTGTTCTGTGGGTGGTCAAAATCCTTCATAGACAGAAGATGGCAATTATAAGATATATGATTTTATTATATTTTCAAATTAGTCCGAGCAATACGGGGGTGTACTTTGTTTTGGGATAGATATTTAGTTTTTTTATGGATTCCTATGTAACTTGATGCGGTGATTTCAAATCTGTTAGGCCACTCTCTATCTTGGTAGCGTTTTTATGTATAAGCGATTGATGATGTACTTTATTATTTAATGTATTGAAAACAATTATATTAACTATTCTTGTACGATAGTTAAAGACAATCAAGCAGTACCAAGGTGATATTATACACACTTTAAATCCTTCGCTTCTGAAATTAATCAATTTATATAATTGATAACCCGCTATTATTAAATATATATAGCAAACTAAATCAGATATGATAAAAACCATTATAATTTACGTACTAAGTAAAGCATATATGAAGAAATTGATAAAAGAGTTTATTTTATTTTATATATGAAAGTTAATATAATTATAAATGACTATATTTATAACATATTAATTAATATTAATAGTAATAGTATTAAATATTAGTAATTATAATATTTGTAATTAAACTGTATTATATCTGCTTTAACACACTATATAGATAAATATTTATATAATTTTACATGTTTATTTTTGTTTATTTATACAGCGCAACGATTGCATATGTATTCAGCGGGTATTAACGCCAACGAGTATTGCGTATCATCAACTGAATTTACTCATTCCCATTATTTGGCTGTGAAGTTCACCATGTTAAAATTATACTTTAAATGTTAAATTATAATATTTTTATGGTCAATTACAAAATTTAAGGATAAACATATAATGTTTTATTGTAAAATTAAATTATTGTTTTTACAATTCATAAATTCGATATTAGCTTTTAATATTGAATTATAAAATAAGCGTAACAAAATATATTACAACATTGCCATTATTTTGGCTTGCCACCGTTAAAAATGTTAAAACTTATGTTATATTCTGTACTATAACTGTGTACGACGGTTCATTTCATCTGACATGATCAGTATTCAGATGCGTAAATATTAATTTACTGCTACGATTTTCTAGTGTTTTTCGTATATTTGGTATATAAGTAGTGTGCAATATATATACGTATACTTTTATCTAGTCGAGATTAATTGATCATTTCTGCTTGTTTACATAACTTGATTCTTCCAATTTGCAGGTTAAAATGACAAAATATAATATTTAAATTGTATTTATTAGTTTTGTGAGGTACATGTAACTCGACTGCTAATATTTATTATTTTAATAGGAATGTAACAAATATAAAATGTATGTATTTCAAGTTCATATTAGATATATGCATAGCCACGTAAATATTGACTATAAAGAGTATAATTTGAAATAATAGTTTAATTCTATTTCAAAAACTGTTAACTGTAACTCACATTGCTCGCACATATTTTACTATATATTATTTACAATCTATACAATATAATTATCCTGTTCAAATCTTTATATTTAATAAAAAAAAATACAATATTGATGCAATTGTTTTTTAATTACCTGGAACGATCTTGTGTTGAGGAATTTCTGGTTTGATTAATGATTAGACACAACATAAAAGAAAAAATATATAAATAACATTTAGAATATATTTTAATTAAAAGGGTTATAAAAAAGAAACTAATTTAATTTTAAATATACTTTTTAAGTAGCTATCGACAGTTTTATGATTATTTTATATTTGCAATAATATTCTAATTCACACTTATAAAATTAGTTTTCCATTATTAAGGTGATAAAGGGAAATATTGTATTAGTAACTAAGTGTAAATGAATGCAATAGTTTACATAATACATAAACATAAACGTGCATTTTTAAAATAGATAGGAATGATAAAATTTTTAATATAATTTAATAAATATAGGAAATAATTACAAATATTAGCATTAATATAGATCATACGCATTTACACAATATGTTATATATCGTCAGCGGTAACGTTGATTTAGACTAATGTCGAGTTTCTTCACTTTAGACTACTTTATTTTTTAGTTACATTAGTATTTAAATGTTTTAAATATCAATCATTCGGTTAATTGAATATTTTTGGAAATTCAACGTTGTCATTATATACCTGCATACCGTCTCACTACGGGGAAGACTCGTCTAAATCAATTGAAGGACCTCGCTCGTTACAACTATAAGAATAATTCAGGAAAAGCGTACTTTAATTGCAATGGAAATTGTGCCGGACTCGATTTTACACATGTTAATGACTGCTTCATCTATACAGCTATGATTAGGAAAATACATGCTATTAATTAACCAAGTGAAGGTGAAGGCTTTTTGTATCAATGACAACAAAGTGAACTTTACAAGCCTCCTTGTTTGGTATACATAAAGGAGCCAAATTTTACTGTTGTGGAAAGTCTACTGCGAATTATTTTCCTGGAAGTTAGTCTGCTCACGTGAAACTCCAGAAAAGATATTGGCCTTCATAACAAACTAGCAGGGTTCTGGATTTGAAACCTATATTACAGTTATAAAAGTATATTTTGAGGAATCATTCCCACTTTCCGATGTTATCGCTTACTTCATAGAGATACAATTTGCAAGTGGGATATTCTGAAAATGCTTTATATATGGAATACTCTTTGGTCGAGTCATCAGGCAATGCTTGTTTCATTTGTAAAGGGGTGGCGGGAAAACGATGTAAATTATACTTGAATTTTAAACAAATGCTGCAATCACGAACAGTTCTACCGGATCGAGAAAACGGCTGGAGCAATTTGTGTATGTACTACCTATACTGTCAATTACTTTTCCTAAGCGAGAGATGCATCTGCTAATAGGGGAATGACTAGAGCTAAATTTAGCGTTCCATATTTCGGTGGTCATATTCCTAGTCTTGAGTATCTCACAATAGAAGTTGATCAATTTACGAGCATGATACCTCCCCACCTTATATGGAGAACATCACATGCAATATGTGGTCAGCGTTAACCAATTGTTTTAAACATACGCTAATTGTCGTAGATGAAACATACAAGTTGTCTGAAAAAGAGATCGGGATATATCTGAGTTTATTGTCAAAAACTGGGCAGTTCATGGACAACTAATACTAGCCAGATAAGTTCTCTAAAGTACCTACCAGATGACCTCATCACCGTAGCATCAATGTTAGAGCGCATGGAAGAAGAATGGCTTCAAATCAGCGGAAGTCGACAACGAAACGAAATGAAAACAGATCAACCGGATTTTACAGATCACAAGGGTGCTTTTAAATGTATTCCATCGATGACGGACAAACAAATGTTAAAATGCGGCTGTATACCTCAGCACAATAGTGTAACTCACATCGCTGATAAAATATTCAATGTAAATTCTTTAATCCCTGCCACTATCACGCTGAAAAATGAGTTGTCAATAATCCTACCAAATCCAGTTCACTTTTTGCAAAAGAATGTTTACAATAAAGTTTCACCGATGTATTATCAGAGTGGATCTGAGTTATCAACACTAGAGATAAGAATGGCACCAGCAAAACTAATTGAGGAAGTGGAAAATCCACCTATTCACACGAAACCTCAACGACGATATTAAATTCAACAGCAAATTATCCTACCGTAATGCTCCGTAAACTTTCACGGGACTATATGATGTAATACATATTCTCCGAAGAGAAAACATCTAACGTATATCCTATACTTAATATTACCACTATTGGAAGCATTGTGGCTGTGTACTGAAATAAACAATTAAAATTTGAGCTATTGTCATTCAACCACTCTTTATCAGCCAAATGTTAGGTTGCCTCACTCACAGTTATAGGTCATAACAGGAAATTACCAGGCACACATGCGAATTGTGGGAAACTTACCATCATAGATACTTTCTTGGACAAGTAACTACATTATCTGTGAAATTTTCTTCTACTCCTAACATTTTACTGCCTTTTATCAAAGACTTGTCAATGTCAACCATATGTCAATAATTTATAGTTATGCGACTGTCATCTGATAAGAAAGTTATCTATCTAGCTCTCCTTCATGTCTATTATAGCATAATGTATTGACCTATATATTGTCTGCTCTACCTCAATAGGATATATATATATATGTTTTTCATGTTTTATATCCTGTTATTGTAAACCTTTTTGATTTTCCGCTGTGGATAACCAAAAACATCTACTCTCTCTGTTCCTCTACCCGCACCACTCATGCACTCTGAGTGAGTGAAGCAAATGTCAGCTAATGAAAGTCAGCAAATGAAAGTTTTGGGATTGACCTACACTGCAGAGTATGTAGAGTGGAACACAATTCGCAGAGTGTTTTGTGAAAGCCAAACACTCTGCACTCCGCACTCTGAAATAAATACTCCTCACTCTGCACTCTGCACTCCTCAAATTTCTGTGCAATTGTGTAAGTCCCACTGCTTCAGTCTAGAAGTGAGCAGCTCGGCGTTAGACTTCATTAGGCACAGCAGATGACAAGGCATATTGTTCTTCCTCAGAATCTTCAAACCTTGCTGCTATTGGACAAGATTTATTCTCTCCTAGGGTATGGTTAGGAAAGGGCAGGTCCGTCAAATTATTGGAAGCCGGCGCATTGGAAGAAGGGATGTCAGGGTAACCAATCGAAACTTCAATTTACCCCTTTTTGTGTAGATGTACATCTAGGATCTGGGATGGTTGGTTTATTGTGCCATTTAAGCTTATGTACACAATTACGCATTATGCAATATGTTCTAACAATTTGTCAAAACCAAATTCAAAGCCCATGTACATGCTTATAGCATCTAGAATATATATATATCATGTATATATTTATATTTATATACATTTATTTATATATATATATAACTACATGTTTGTAGCATGTAGGGTCTAACATATATAGAAAATACCTGAATTAAAGCAAAGAATATTTTTTTTTTAGTTTAACTGATCTCAAATGACTTGCAAGCAATAATGTGTAAATATTAGGTTTTATAAAGCTCATATTTATATTAGGAGAATTTTGAGAGAATGGTTTTATTTTGGTGGATAAATTGATATTAGTAGTAATTTGTTGATGTTTAGACTTATATCGTCAAATATAAACCACCAATAAATGTAGATTATAATACATTTATAATGCTGTATTTTGATCTAGCGAAAATAGGTTTGGGCCTTCAATTAATATTTTTTCAAAAAACATCATACAGTATTCCAAACCTCAAATCAATTCCAACGACTCATCGCATAATAATATACATTGTATACTGTAAAATTGTATTTATTCTCAATGGTACAAAAACTGTTTCGTATTTTTAACAATTTAAACATGTAATATTCCAGTAAATTTATCATTTTGTAATATGTTATTTTGTTCCTGAGTATAACAACACATTTTACATATATATTGTATTTTTATACTTTATTTCATATATTCGTGATCTCTCTGTTTAATAAGATAAATTTGTATTTCAAACTTTTTTACGTCAGGTACTTTTAATACTCTTTTCATGACTATAGTTTTTTTTGTATGTGTAATATTCACATGACTTGATTATATGCATTTGTGTGCGGCGTGGAGTCAGTTTCGTTTTTAACTAATATAATTATTTTTAATTCGTGGATTTTTCTTTTTGTATTGTTAATGTTACATTTAGAATTTTGTTTGACTAGTTTCTTTGTTTAAAAATCTTCGATACAACTTAATCAATCTCTACATATATAATTATGTAACATGACATATTTTGATTATAAATGCAACATAAAAGTTTATTGGTAAATTTAGGCATGCAAGATTTGCAACTAAATTGGCTTTAAATAATTAAAAAGTCATTATTTTAAACTGTATTTCTTACTTAACTTTACTTCTCTTCCTAAATGTAAAAACTTTAATGTTACTGAGATAATGTAATGATTACTTTGAAGTATTGCTGCGTAAGGCAACTACAAACATGCCGCCTGTCAATTAAAAATGAGCGTAAAATATTACTTAATGTATACTATATAATAGGTTACAGACTTTAATATATGCTATACGCAGGATTTTATTCTAAAATGTTTCACGCGCTGATTAAAATATAGGTTGAGTTGTCTGGTGCGTGTAAGGCATGGAAATCGTTTTTTTTAAATAATTTAATGTTTTTTCATAAGTAAAATGCATTTTTAAATGATGAATTATGTGTGAAAAGGCATTTATATTTATGAACTTATAGTCGTTATGGAATGGATATGTCAATTTAGAATGGTTATAGTCATATGGAACTGGGCAGGTCACATTGCGAGACAACAAGATTACCGTTGGACCTCAAGATTGACGGAATGGATTCCGAGGAATGGGAAAAGGACGAGGGGCAGACCTATGGCGCTGTGTGAAGACGAGATCCGGATGTTCACGAAAGCACCAACCTGGAAGCAATTAGCCAACAACAGATCAATGTGGAAGCATCAAACCGAGGCCTTCGCCCTGCAGTGGGCCGATATGGGGTGATGATGATAATGATTATACTACTATATGTCAATTTCGGTCATTAATGACAAATTTTCGGGCACTTTAGTTATATTATTATCCTTAGCGTGATGTGAAATATTATACGGGTAGGTAATCTGATTAACCGCCCAGAGATTACGTTTATGATATAAATGCAAGCGGTTCATGATCGAAATGTTTATGTCGCCAGTAGTTAATATTGTAATAATTTAAAATTGTAATTAATGAATTAATCACTTAACTTTTATTAACTGCCAGGACAATAAAAAATATGGGACTTAGCTAAGTATAATTTTAAATAATATTAAAATAAATCCCAGAGATGTTTAGTATAAATCATATAATTTAATTTTTACTTTAAATAACTCCTGGTAATTGATAAAAAGTATGGGTTAGGGCATATCTTATCAAAACAGCATATTTTATTATACAATCAACTTTATACTGGAGATCTCTGTATACTCATGAGTGGATTCTGAGTGTATAATCTCCCGCAATAAATTTTTAAATTGTCGGTTATTTTGTTTTAACTGAAATCGTTATAGCAAATTAAGCAAAGACATTTGAAATTTAAAGATTATGTAAGAGATAATCTACGCGTATTTAAAATAATATTGAATAATCTACGAGAAGCGCAGCTCCGAGTTGATTGATCAATATTATTTTAAATACAAGTAGGTTATCTGACATAAACTATTGTTCGTTAAA
>JAUZND010001648.1:0-13354 GCA_034780555.1 Coelogynopora nodosa
AAATTTACATCACATCTGCAGCAAGTGCTTATTTTTTCTTATTTATATCCCTAAAATGCTGCTCAGAGCAAACCACCGTTTCATTATATTTGAGAATGTTTAATCGAATTAACAAAAGATAATTATAGAAATGTTTAAATAGTAATATTTTATAAGATATATTTATTTAATTTATACAATTTTTTAATAGGGAAAATTTAATCTAAATGACTTTAGTTTTGAAGTTATGTACAGCATTATTACACAATTTTTTTTGATTACTAATAATTTACCCGATATTGGAAAATTGTTGTAAAACAACGTCTGCTTAATTTTTAGTAGGCATCTTAATAAAATGTTGTCGAAGATTTGCCATTTCTGTCGACACATTAGCTACATATTTTGAAATAAAAGACTGACTTAAATAGTTTAAATCTCCCAACACAATTTGAGATGTCCCTGTTGCGTAACAACGAAGAGCGGACAACGCACCTTTAACTCCACACTAACAGCATAATGTCGTTGCGTCGGTCTTACTAAATTTCCCCTTAAAATATCGCAAATAAAAATGCTAGTTTCTTTAGAAAAACGGAACCTTATCATAAATTCGCTTTGAGTAAATTTTTCAAATAGGTTGTTTAAATCCCTTAAATTATTGCGGGGTATCAGCTGTCTTTCTGAATAACGTATCCGGTTAATATCATTTACAGCAGCAATTAAATTTATATCGTATGTTTAGAGGTGCTTCTGCCAGCCACTAAATGTATCAATACAATGAATTGAACCGCGACTACCTTAATTAAGGCTTTTAAAAGTGCGTCTGGAATCCAATACTAAACTAACTTACTATAATTATGAGTCACAGTTGGCCTACATAGCAATACAGTTGACCTACATATCAATACAGTTGACCTACATATAGCAATACAGTTGACCTACATAGCAATACAGTTGACCTACATATAGCAATACAGTTGACCTACATAGCAATACAGTTGACCTACATAGCAATACAGTTGACCGACATAGCAATACAGTTGACCTAATTGTACATAGCCAAACAGTTGACCTATATAGCAGTACTAAGTTAATGTGGTTTCTGTATTACTATGTATTACTATTTTTAACTTACACGTCATCTATTTAAGTACTCACTAACTAAAATAGCATTAAATGATGCTTCTGTAATACGGTCCATGGCGAGTCTATAAACACAGAATTTGGACTAAATTATACATCGTTTTTCCGTTCCTCACGACAAATTGTGTACCTTAGCAGAATAAATTGCAAAGTAGAAAATAAGCAATTAATATATTTATATTAAAATTTCAATTTACAAAACAATATATTATATGATAACCTATTTATATATGATTGCCAATTTATAAAGAATTTATTGCAATTAGTGCGTAAAAACTATTTTAAATTTAATAGTTATAAATGAGGAATTAAAAACGATTTTTAATTTTTTATGCAGTAGTTTTTAGCATTTGTAAAACGAAAATATATGGCTACTAACTATTTATGTACCTACTATATAAATTACGAGATTATAATATTTATTAATAAGAACAAAATATTCTCAGTGGAAAGCAAAATATCTTTGAAATACGTATCGTGTTTCCATTATAATATCCATCTAACTTGATTTAAACACTTATTATGTAATTCTACAATTACCACATATCTATCAAATTTACACTATAACACAATTATTTCCAATACAATCTATTTTAGTAATAGTATACGATGTGTATCGTAATTTATATGTAACGTAGTTGCACTTACGTCGTAAATAAAAACATTATAGTCAATAATATCGAATTTTATACCTAATCAATATATTAATCTAAAATATTGATTTTGCTTCATGTAGTCAATGGCGCGCTTTCTATCATCCAACATAATATATATTAATAATTTAGCTCGTGCAATTATTTAAAATGCATCTATAAGTATAATTAATGAAACAAGTTTAATAATAACTGTCTTCGTAATAAATTTATCATTGTGATTGAATTTTCATTTAGTAAGATTATTTGCTAGCCAGGTTATACTCAACCAAATTTACTGAATAACGATTTAGTCAAAACCGAATAATTGTAAAGATATGTTTTATTTGTAAATCATTTTTGTATTACTTTCTATTTATTAATTGTATGATCTGAGCCTAATTATTAATGTACATGTCATAAGTTTAATAATATTATCTAGTGCCCAAACTTTATTCTGAGCCCTACACTAACATAATATTTTCTAAATTATGTTTCTCCGGGACTGTTTATCAGTAAAATATTTACAAAAACAGGCCAATGAATCATCAATGAAGCCCTACTTCCTCCAAAGGCATAAATATGATTTTAAAGTTTGAATTTGTAAGAAAGATTGTTTTAGTTTAAAACATCGAAGGGATCAATTACTTACGACAACAAAAGCGGTAATAAAAACTCCCAACAGCATATTTAAGATACAACTCCTAGAGAAAGAAAACACTTTAATAATGTAATGTATTATAATGTATTCAAGGAGTTTATACAACAATACATGGATGGCCTATTACAATTGAATTATGACACAAACTAATGTAATTCATCCATATGACAACGATTTTTATTGATAATAAACTAAACACTCAATAAACGATGTAGAATAAAGATTGTGTTCTCCACAGCTGGGTAAATAAAACATTATTATGCTCAATAGGGAAATAGAAATAAAAACATACACACTTCGTGGGCAGACAATAATCAATAATGAGAACAAGAACGACTCAAGATCTATTGTACGATTTTCACCATGGAATAAAGATATAACTCAATTAAGGATAGAATAGATTATGTCTGTTAAATGAATAAATAACGTTTCATGAATATAGGTCAAAATAGATATTATTAACAACAGTAGTCATTATGAGTAATATAGCGGTTTATATACACTTTTATCAGTACATCATTTGGAACATTTGAAGAAAATATTATCACATATTTCACACAATAATGTGACATTTGTAAAGCGGCTATATGTGATATATAGTTATATATTGAGGATCTTCCACATATTTATACAAACTTGAGTGTATATGCATAACTAATGGACTATTGACACCAAATTGCCAACGGTTCATGCAATATGCCAAGCGAAGGATCGACGAGTCATTTGGTAGCCTCCTGCGCTATGATTGGCCGGGAACACTTGAGCCAATCGTGGCGCAGGACATCCCAACTGTCGGGTCGGCTGGAGGGCTCGTGTTCCGTGCAGGATTCGAAAAACTTTTCAAACTGGTGCGACGCTTTCTGACCGTCCATTCGCTGAAGGTGGAGTGATTGGGGAACAGAGAGATAGAGAGAGGAGAGACAGAGAGATAGAGAGAGGAGAGACAAAGAGAGAGCGAGAGAGATATAGAGAGGAGAGACAGAGAGAGAGAGAGACAGAAGAGAGAGAGAAGAGAGAGAATGAGACAGAGAGATAGAGAGAGGAGAGACAAAGAGAGAGCGAGAGAGGAGAGACAGAGAGATATAGAGTGTGATCATTCTAGATGATAAACGAGACAAAATCACTTAATTCTCATGCCTGATAATAGTGATTAATTCCTAAACGAGACCAAATCACTGAATTCTCATGCCTGATAATAGTGATTAATTCCTAAACGAGACCAAATTCCTGAATTCTCATGCCTGATAATAGTGATTAATTCCTAAACGAGACCAAATCACTGAATTTTCTTGCCTGATAATAGTGATTAATTCCTAAACGATACTAAATCACTGAATTCTCATGCCTGATAATAGTGATTAATTCCTAAACGAGATCAAATCACTGATTTCTCATGCCTGATAATAGTGATTAATTCCTAAACGATACCAAATCACTGAATTTTCATGCCTGATAATAGTGATTAATTCCTAAACGAGACCAAATCCCTGACTTCTCATGCCTGATGCTAGTGAGCACTGACCCCGGCCAGGGAAGGCTTGTCCACTTGCTTGACCTTCTTGAGCAGCACCAATGGTCGCTCGTCCTCGCCGTAGGGCAGTTGACCAGTAAAGAGATTGGCGGCCAACAGACCCGCTGAGTAGACGTCGGAGTTGAGCCAACTGGAGCCGAACTCCTGGCCCACCATCTCTGGACTGAGCCAGCCCAGGTCCCGCACCTCCCAGTGGCTGGGGGGGAGACGGTGGTCCCCCACTGGCAAGGGGAGGGGAACACAAGGTTAGCTATGCTCAAACAGTTGGATATGAAATAATGATTCAAAGGATCTTTTTAATTTTAATAAACTTTTTGTCGTAATCAATTGGTTATATCATACATACATGGTTCCTACAGAAGAAATGTTCAAAGCTCCTAATACTGAATTCAAGCACCTTCCCACCATTTTTCCCAGGAGATAATGCATTAAATGCATGGGATAGTAGTTTTAAAACTTTTATTTGTCAAAGTATAAATGTATCTGTGGATTGGTTCATACTATTGACCATACTGGTGGTGACTCGTTGGGTATGCAAGCTTACTAGCTTACTGCTTTGTCTCAACATTTAACTATACAAGTGTTTGTTTAAATAAATAGTATTATATCATCTATATATCTTTGTTTAAAAGGATAACAAATTGTAACAATACATTAATATAAAAATAATAATTAATATTTAAATAATCACTTGGGTCCAAATTTTTGCATCTTTTCCTTTAGTAACTTTTTAACTAACTTCAACTCCTAGCTCAGATCTCTTTTGCGAGGCTTGCCTTAGTACTTTTAATTTGGTTACTGCTGTTTGGAGAATTTTGCATTTTCCAGTTTAACATTTTCTGGTGTTAGTTTCCTCAACCTTTTTTAGATTATTAATAGCCTTAAAAACTAAAAATGATCAAAACAATTTTTTCAATGGACTGAGCCCAAAAAAGGACTTTAAAGGACCTATAGCCACCCTGTATAATGGACAGAGGGATATAATGGACATGTTGGATATAATGGACATAATGGACATAATGGACATAATGGACAGATGGATATAATGGACATGTTGGATATAATGGACAGATGTATATAATGGACATGTTGGATATAATGGATATAATGAACAGATGGATATAATGGGCAAGTTGGATATAATGGACATGTTGGATATAATGGACAGATGGATATAATGGACAGATAGATATAATGGACAGATGGATATAATGGACATGTTGGATATAATGGACAGATAGATATAATGGACAGATAGATATAATGGACAGATAGATATAATGGACAGATGGATATAATGGACAGATGGATATAATGGACATGTTGGATATAATGGACAGATGGATATAATGGACATGTTGGATATAATGGACAGATGGATATAATGGGCATGTTGGATATAATGGACAGATGGATATAATGGACATGTTGGAATAATGGACAGATGGATATAATGGACATGTTGGATATAATGGACAGATGGATATAATGGACAGATGGATATAATGGTTAGACAAATATTAAAGATAATGTATTCAAAACAAATGTATAAAATAAGTAAAGGATTTTGCAGACATAATAATATTTCACTAGTTTGATTGTAATTCATTAACTTTCACAGTCTTGATTACATGTCAATTTCTAGGTTACATGTTCAATCCTAGGTTACATGTCGGTTTTTTTAGGTTACCATTGAAATTTACAATAGCATACTAAAACATTCAAGCAGTACAATTCAAGGAAGATATTTATTCTAATTATACCGAAACCAACTTACATTAATATTTTTATAATACAATGCTTTTAAATTATGATAAAAATAATTTAATATATTCCTTAGCTTCAATCTTATTATAGATTGATTTAATCAAAAGGTAAATTCATAATCAAAACAAACCGTTGACAATATTTAATGTAAATTAATAACAAAATTAAAATCCTCATTTTATTTATAGATATGAAAATATATACACAAATTTATTATAATTGAAATATTTTTTGAAAATTTAAACTCATTATTAAAAAGGTACCAATTAAGAGACGGTCGTTTTATATATTAGACATTTCAGGTTGAAAAAATCGGCGCTAATCAGGCCAGGTAGCGCATGCAGGAATATCCATCGCCCACTTGGCTGCTCATTGATTGGTATGGGTAAAAGAGGTGTGCGACTTACCTGGAACGAGACAAACGCAGTTGTGGAAGCCGGTGAGAGCAACTCGTCCATCGCAGTGGAGGAGAACATGCCGGTCACACACACTGAGATGAACACATCGATTGCTGGTGTGTAGATATGCCAGAGCTTCAAGTAGTCCCGTGGTTACATGTGCCACATGGCTCTCTGCTATCCCACCTGGATGGGGGATTCAAGTTGGAGATACTATCTGTGCTCGGGTACCTTAATGGAACTTCACCTAACAACACCAGCCAGGCACTCTTGACCCTAGCAACACCAGACGCTCTTCACCCTAGCAACACCAGACGCTCTTCACCCTAGCAACACTAAACACTCTTCACCCTAGCAACATTAGGCACTCTTGACCCTAGCAACACCAGACGCTCTTCACCCTAGCAACACTAGACACTCTTCACCCTAGCAACACCATACGCTCTTCACCCTAGCAACACCAGACGCTCTTGACCCTAGCAACACTAGACGCTCTTGACCCTAGCAACACCCGACGCTCTTGAAATTTGCAACACTAGACACTCTTCACCCTAGCAACACTGGGCGCTCTTGACCTGAGCAACACGAGAGGCTCTTCACCTTAGCAACAAAAGTCGTTCTAGACCCTAACAAGGTATAGAAAATAATATATTCTCGTACAGGGAACAATTTAAAAAACTCTGTTTGATATTTGTTATCAATAACAGTTTGATCAAAGTCTTTTTTGATCAATAAAAATGTCAGACTAAAATCTTAAATACATATTTGATACAGACAAATGTGTAATATAGGCTTGGTGCTTCTAGAGTTAATAATGTTAAATTATTTGATGATATAGCGAATGCTAACAAGATCATTAAAGTATATCGACTTGCCAATCGAAGAACACTACACTATGGATCAATAATATCGCACAATCAATATATTTAACCAATTATATAAATAGGAAAGTAAAAGTTATAGCTGAAACAATATTTTAAAATAAATCCACTCCGTCATCACTATCGTGAATTACACAATCCTACACATCATTATTAACATCATTTGAATAATAAGAATGCAAATTTTTAATTGATTTTCGACGTTTAATTTTATTCATGTTACTTAGATAATTGAAATTGTTAGAATTAAAATATTTTACATTAAAAGTATAGCATATGATTTACTATCTATTTACTATTTAAAGCCACACAATAATTTATATTTGAAGAGATTATAGATTTCAAAATCTGTGACGACATTCGTCACAGTATCGATCCGAGAGGAGAGGCACCTACCGGGCGCATGGGTGGCGAGATACTCGGCACAGGAGCCCAGTGAGTAGAGCGGTGATATCATGCGGAGAATACTGCCCTCCAGAGACACACTGGTGCAGGGAAGTACATTCGGGTGACGCAGAGTGAGCAGGAGTCGGATCTTCCTCACCAGTCTGCGGAATGAGTGTTGGACAGAGATCTTGTGGGTCTATGATTGGACAGAGATCTTGTGGGTCTATGATTGGACAGAGATCTTGTGGGTCCATGATTGGACAGAGATCTTGTGGGTCTGTGATTGGACAGAGATTTTGTGGGTCTATGATTGGACAGAGATCTTGTGGGTCTATGATTGGATAGAGATATTGTGGGTCTGTGATTGGACAGAGGTCTGGTGGGTCTATGATTGGACAGAGATCTTGTGGGTCTATGATTCGACAGAGATCTTGTGGGTCTATGACTGGACAAAGATCTTGTGGGTCTGTGATTGGACAGAGATCTGGTGGGTCTATGATTGGACAGAGATCTTGTGGGTCTATGATTCGACAGAGATCTTGTGGGTCTATGATTGGACAGAGATATTGTGGGTCTATGATTGGACAGAGATCTTGTGGGTATGTGATTGGACATAGATCTTGTGAGTCTATGATTGGACAGAGATCTTGTGGGTCTATGATTGGACATAGATCTTGTGAGTCTATGATTGGACAGAGATCTTGTGGGTCTATGATTGGACAGAGATCTTGTGTGTCTGTGATTGGACAAAGATCTTGTGGGTCTATGATTGGACAGAGATCTTGTGGGTCTATGATTGGACAGAGATCTTGTGGGTCGATGACTGGACAGAGATACGGGTCTGTGATTGGACAGAGATCTTGTGGGTCTGTGATTGGACAGAGATCTTGTGGGTCTGTGATTGGACAGAGATCTTGTGGGTTTGTGATTGGATAGATATCTTGTGGGTCTGTGATTGGACAGAGATCTTGTGGGTCTGTGATACTGTGAAACTGATACTCTTTGAAGCCCAATAATGGTAAAACTAAGGTGGTACTCGCTGTGCATCTTTATGGGGTGAATTAATTCAAACCTACCCAACATCCATGAACAAATGTAGACCGAAAAAGCAGGAAATCACTTTTTTTAGATAACTGTGACCATATCTGACTTTTTTCTGGTATTTTACTATTTATCAACTTTCTAAATCTCAATTATTTAATTGGAATATACTTTGATGATCCAGTGTGATTTTTTCCCAGTTTAATTACCTTAATGTAAATATTTGTTCATTTGTTACAAATCGACTTGAACTGCCAACATTTAAAAAGAACCGAAACAGAGGTGGCCCACCGAAGGAGAACAGACATCATTCACCCCCACCTTACTTACCTGTCGAGCGCCTTGTTCGAGTAGAACTCGAGGGCGATCTGTCGGCACCAAAGCCCCTTCCGCAGGTCCTTGCTGCGCTGGATGCAGTCCACAGTGGAGGGTGGTCGGTCAGATTCACAGTGGAACCCGGTGAGGTCTACTGACCAGTTGCGCTCGGAAGAGAAGCTGCCCACTACTGACTCTGGAGGGCAGAAGCAAGGAACATGGGAGGGTTGGCAATATGTGTTGTAAAATATAGAGTTTTGTATAAAAATGGGGGGGAAAATTCGATATAGAATTATGCATAAAAAACATTAAAAAGATTTCATGAAAATACAAAAAATATACTGCTTATGCTGATGCCAAGTATATGTGATAAAATATGATGTCAATACTATACTTAATTGATATCAACCTATTATGTATGGCTTCAGTCCAATATTGACCCATATACAAGGCTGTCACCTTTTTTAACAATGAAATTCCTGGAAAAGTATTGTATACCAAAAAAATTATTATACATACTCATACATATAATATTAATACCCATAACAGTATTTACATGTCACCAAGATTGATCTAATCACATTATTATCACATAAAGAGAAATTTTTATAATAATAAAAAGTTGTTTATACGTTTGTTTATAAATTCAAATTTCCATACTATTCCTGGAATCCCGAATTGGTGACAACTTTGCATATATTAAAAGGTTGGAAATTTCATAATTCAGCACAATAAAATAGTATATAAAAACCATAAAAAATGATTTCATTAAAACATATTATAAATACATGTATGCACAAAATACTACTAACATTAGAGTATATTCAATTAGGTATTCATAAAAAGTCTTCTGTTATCACAAATAAGATAATCATTTTGTCTTCTTCTTCTTGGGAATAATAGGTAGTGTAGGCTGATATACTAATTGTAGTGCGCTTCAACAACAAACATACATTTTCCATCTGTGATACCCAAAATAATAATAATATAAAATCTAAATTTATAACTAGTTATGTAAATAAATATTATTTACAAAGTGATAAAAATATTCAAATAAATATTATACCTTTAGAGCCTTATATGGCTTTCAATTATATTTTACTTTTTTCTACAATAAAGATGTTGTGGTTGCTTGCTAGTACACCAATTCCTTTCTGAAGTGCTGCCTCAGGTTTAAGTCACTGCCATTGGGATTCTTGTCATGTCAGCACTATTTCTCTTTCAATGCAGAAGGGTGATCTCTCCATTACTTACTTTTTATGGATAAGTTCAGACAGGCTTCCCTTTACTATGCCTCATCTACATGATTTCTTTATGTTTCTTCTGAAATGTGGTCAACTCAAATTAAGCTTTAAATTAAGATCTAGTATTTCTTTATCTATTTTGAATGTAGCAGCTATTAACATAAATAGAATCCAATAAATTAATTAATCAAACAATACAAATAAAGTGGAGACTATATAATTATTAATTGTGACAAATATAATTATTATGTTTATGTGTTTGAAAAAGATAATGCAAAAATACTACATATAATTTTTAAATCAAACTTTGAAAATATCAAAGATTTTTTTAATATAATCACATGAACGTGGTTTCTGTCTTCACATTGTTGAATTGACATTTCAATATCACAGTTTTCGCATTGTAGTGTATTCCTAATTAGACCATATTGTGCCATCCATTGAATAGTTTCCAGATTATTTGATGTGACTAATGTTAGTTCACAGTGAGATAAAGATAGGTCAAACAGATTTAAAGCTGGTAAAACATTATCACAAATACATAATGGTGCACGTGGATGACCAGCAATATTGAAAACATAACTAATTCAAATGGATGGACTAGAAAAATGAAACTAATATTTAACCAGAAATATCTATAAATAAACAAAGAATAAATAATAGAGTATATATAGATACATATAGATAAATAATTATATATATATATTGTAGTTATGTTTTTCATCTAATTATACTAAAAAATAAAAATAAAATTATTTAATGTGGGAATCTTAAAGATAACCAAGATATCATGTTCACAATCATCTATGCAAAAAATCAACCATAGATATCTTTTTAAACCAGAGAAATCATTAGTTATATACCTATTTCTAATGAAAATTACCATTTTAAAAACCCAAACTAGCTGGAACTTTTTTATTATTTATATCTTTAAAAAGATATTTACTATAATGGTTGATTTTTTGTATAGATGATAGTGAACATGATATCTTTAATATTCCAGGTGGTTCGGAGTTTATTTTCACTTTCAGTAATACAAAAGTTTTAGCTAGTTTAGGTTTTTAAAATGGTAATTTTTAATAATTTAAATTTCTATAGAAATAAGTATATAACTAACAATTTCTCTGGTTTGAAAAGATATATATGGTTGATATTTTGCATAGATCATCGTGAACATGATATCTTTAATATTCCAGGTGGCTCAGAGTTTATCTTCAGTAATAAAAAAGTTCCAGTTAGTTTGGGTTTTCTGGGTAGTTCAATAAATACAAATTACCCTATAAATGTAAGACTCCTCTTTATGTAATGTAATTAAATAATGATTATACTTTAATAAATTAATAAATTATTATTTAATATTAAATGCAATATAAAATGCAATATAATGCAATGGCAATGCAATATAAATGCAATATTTAAAAATGCATATAAATTTATTATTAATCATTAATTTATTTATTATTAATCATTAATATATTTATTATTAATCATTAATATTATTAAATAGGACCATTGGCATTGCCATTATAAATAGAAAAATGCAATATAAAATTTATAGTAAAAATACTCTATCTTTCAAACCAATATTTTTTGTATATTTTTAACTATAGTGTGATTTTTTCGATGATAATATGCGAACTGAAAATACAATATTAATATTGACAAATAATCAACTTCTATCAATAACTATTAATTTTCCAAAACGACCAATCAGTGCGTTCAAAAAATTCATAAACCGCAAAATTATTTTAGTCCTAATTCAAATAAAGAGACACACTAAAAGATATATAATTCTTACTGTCATTCACTACTGATACGAATTTTACCTCATTTATAATATACAAAATCCAATAGAAGTTAAACATTTAACAGATTTTTTTAATTGTAATTTCCATTGCAAATGTTACTGAAAGTATTAATTTTCATTGGGAATATTACGAAAAATTGCGATTAAACTTGGAAAAGTTTTGAGGTCAGATAACGTTGAGAAATTGTATCAGACTTTATTAAAAGCCGTCATTCATGGCAAAGTGTTATCAAGCTTTCAAACAAATGTTTCTTTTGTGATGTTATAGTTGATGCCTCAGAGTATTCTATTGGTGCCGTTCTTGAGCAGAAGCAACATTCAGTAATATGTATTTAACAGGAAAATGAGCAAGTCAGAAGAGAATTTTTCACAGATTATGTAAGTTATATCTGTTTGCATCATGGTTTAAGCGGTTGTTATTAATCAAAAGAAATGCAACATATTTTTAGTCCAAATCGGTCGGCTTGTTAAACCACATCAACGTAATGTTTCAGAAATACGCAATAGAGTTGTCTGGCGAATCAATATGAATTTATATATATAGGTCGCAGTAAAATGTATACCACGTATGCCAATTATCTGTCTAGTCATTCTTACTTGGGAAAATGCAAAGAAAGTTATAATGATTCCATGGTATATCTTGTCAATCCTTTGCCAATAAATAGGAATAATATTATTAAAGATACCAAAGATTTATATATATGGATCGTTATATTATTGCTGTTTTAAAATGATTCGTCCATTTCTCCAAAGAAACGATTTCCGCAACTATACTGTCAGCATGACAACTTGTAACTTACACTGAATAAAGTCATTATGAGAAATGACAGAGCTATAATACCTCCAACATTTTATGCTGTTATTCTGGAACATTTATATTTGGGTAATTTAGATAGAGACAACATGAAATTGCTGGCAACATTTTTTTAGTTGCATGGTGGCCTTAATTAAACTCTGATATAAACTCGAACTATCATAACAGTTGGAAGCCCTGGCTCACTTTATTTTCATGCATTCAGAGAATCCATGCGGATTTTTGGGTTCAATTATTTAGAAAATATAATGCTTTAATTGTGGAGGACGTTTAATGCTAATTTTCTTAAAATGTTATGCCTCATGATTTTATTTTGCTTTATTTTATTATTATATTATATTAATTTATATTATTTTATTCTATTTGTTATATTTTTTTTTGAAGATTTTATTGAACAGGCCTTACGAAAATTCTTTTTTCGGAAAAGTATTATTCAAGCTCTGATCAACAAATTATACTGCTGTGGTTGGCGATACGTTTATATTAACTCAAGACGCAAAATATAGTGAATTTACAGAACGCGTGTCTCTGCGTACTTCAAATGATATTGTCATCGGCCATATTCCGCTCTATTTTTGTACATGGGTTTATTGATTTTTGAAGAAAGGAACTAAAAATGGAAAGGGGATTGTGATTGATAAACCTATCAATAGAGGTGCTGGGCTGGAGATTGAAATTCAAATATTATATATATTTTCTGCAGAGGACACATTCTCAATTAACTGGATTGAGACAAAACTTGGTGCCGAACATCGAC
>JAUZND010001649.1:0-13353 GCA_034780555.1 Coelogynopora nodosa
ACCACATAATAAATGTTATCATATCATATATATACACACACAATTATAATAGGGGTTGGCAGCAAGCTGTTGAACAACAAGGGATAAAGTGGTGGCTAAAAAAGTAATATTGTACAACAGAACTATCCTGACAATGTCCAACACAAACACCTTGCAACTAATTGACCTGACAAACTGTATAATTATACGAAGAACAATTCATTCTTCATTTAAGTTGGTTGCCTCTATCTGGTCAGTCCTGTATGCCTGCCTTGCCTTGTTCTGGAGATTGGGTGAAATTAGAGAAAGGAAGAAATTTACTAAATTTCTATTTCATAAAGTATATGTTTATATTTAGAAATAATAGTTTTATTGATATTTTATTATATACATCATTGTATACATTGTTTACATCTATTTCCAGAGAAAATTAGATTAATAAAGTTTTAAATTTCACACCATCTAATACATATTATTTAATAGATATAATTAGTTAAATTAATGCATATAAATATATTGGCATGTATTACATTAACATACAGTATATGCATAAAAATTAATTGTAAAGACATGCATATATATAATTAAAACAGAATTAGGGAATATAACACAGACATTGAGAAATATATAAATAAAAACAGATAATGCATAAATATTAAAACACAGAATATATTAATACTTAAACAGTATACCTCATTTATACCTAAAAAAGACACAAAAATTAAATAAGACAAGATAAACAAGAACAATGAATAACTAACATTATAAACAATTACTTACTGTTCTATATCTATAAAATTGAGAAATAAATAAATGAAAATTTTATATAATACTAATATAAAAACAGAAATCTCCAGCACTGTAATATACTACTTATTCTAATATTTATAGTATATTTCTATTATATTTTTTATTTAATTTTAATGAAATTAAGATTAAATTAAACAAAATAATTTCATTTTAATTATTGTCATAAAAAAATCAAACAAAGTTAAGTAATATATGCTAATATCCATACATATAATACATATATGTCTATTATATACACATATATAATGTCTATTATAATTTTATATATTTATTTTAATATTTAAAGCTTGTAATTAATATATTAAGAGATCATATAAAAAAATTAACATATTAAAAATATTTGTTATTTATAAAATAAGGTATTATTATAAAACGTATTCATAATTTACATATGTAATTCAATGCAAAAAAATTATATTTCAAATTTTAAAAAACTTTTTTAATGACATTAGGTAGAAAGTAATTTTTTATATAATTTACTTAATTTCATAATAATTGGATGCTTAGTTTAAAAGTTACATCATTTTTGGTGCTGTCTAAAAGGCATTTTAGCCATTATATTTATTGATCACAGTGGGTATTGTATTTTAACCTACCAAAAGTCATACCATATTTTGATCTTAAAATAAATTTAACTTTTTTTTTTTTTTTTTTAATTTAGTAAATCCAAATGAGACAATTTTGAAATCAGCATCACCATCGAATAGTACATAATGCAACATGTTAACAACCTGAACAGATTGAAAATTATGCTTGTGGTAAACTAAAGGTAGAATGAGAAAAAATACAACTTTTAAAAAATATATATATTAAAAAATATAATTGAAGTGCCTAATAATATGTTTTAAATAACTTTATTTTATTAAAATTAAAATAAAAAATAAATAATATCCTTTAAAGTTAAAATGTTGCATTGATATCTTTGCTGTAATATAACTGTTTAATACTAAATTAAATTATTACCCCATAAATACATAGATTATATATATCTATGATATTAAAATACAAATGATTACATATGTCATATATTATAGGGGCTATTTCAAAAAACAATATTAGCATACTCGTGGTAGTAACTCAATGAAAATCAATAGATTTAGTTCTATGCCAATTTCATAAAGCAGTATTAACTACTACCTATGGCCATAGGACTAAAATAGTTATGGCATACTCACAAAAAATCTTTAGATTTTGTCATATTTAAATAATATAATTATTATAAATATATTATAAAACTTCTATTTTAGAAGTATTTATTATGACATGTTTATAAAAACCTATAATTAAACTTTTATACTGCCATATATATTGTTATTACATTTATTATTAAAGACAAAGTGAACTTAATATAATAAGCATATTATTATACACTATAAGTATATTCATATAAATATATTAGAATAAGTATTATTATTATATTATTTAAGGAAAATTAAATAAATCCTACCTGACTCATGAGTTATAAAAAAAATTGTTTTTGATTTCATGACATATAATATATGGTAGGTGTTAGCAATGTGGCAACCGGATTAATAACTCTAATGTTAGAAGACTGGCAACTTTTAAAATTAGTATATATATAATACAAACCTTATTTTTTATTATTCAAGACATATATCAGGGTTCCCCTGCTTTTTTCAGAATCAAATTCCATGATTTCCCCTGATATTTATATATACTAAATAAGAGCATATTAGGTTTCCCAAAGGAATAAAAGAAGAAAATTACCAACAGATAATGCTATATAATTACATAAATAAATAGTGTATACATTAGTTAAATTAATGGTGTTACAAATTATATACAATAGTACATAGTTCACAGTTTACATGTCTTTTTCCTTTTCTTTTAATAACATGTTAATGTCTAATATCTCTTTATCTTTAACAGCTGCCTTGTCATACAAGCATTTGACTTCAAGCACATTTCCTTGAACATCCCTGTTTTCTCTGCTTCATAGCAGCATTTTGCAGAAGCTTCTAACATTAGAGATGTATCCGATTTCAGCTTAATTTTCTTTGCTTTCAGCTCCTCCACCTCACTAGCCAACTTCTGTCATTTGGAAGAACTTTCCTTTTTTCCTCTTCTTTGCACTTCTTTTCCAGATATGCATAATAGGCAGTGCATGAACCAGAATCCAGATGATGTGGTCAACAGTTTGCTTGTAATTTAACATAAATTGAATAAGATATCATGCACATTTAAAATTTATTAACCACTAAGACACAATAATAAGTGTATTACTTACATTCTGAATTCCACCAACATATGAGACATATGGTCACAAATAATCCTCCTTGAAATGAGAGAATGGGCTGCAATATTGATTGACATATGTTGTTTGTTTGTTACCACTGAATCCCCACTCAACACCAGCCTGTTCATGTGTTGTGATAACACAAGGATTAGTCTGCAAACAGACCACAGCAAGGAAAGATCTTCTCTATTGATCAGAAGGTCAGTATAAAATTTATCCAGGCTTATTGATGATGAGTCAAATTCGAATGGGCCTTCATCACATTTTTTTAATTTTATGTACAATTACAAAAAATATTTAATAAGACAGCACTTAATATATTTTATATAAAAATAATGTTTGAGCGAGCATTGCGAACGAATTTTTTTAAAACTTTCTTTAGATAGTATAAAATGGACATTTAAAAAATAAGCCATTTAGTTTTCCCTGATTTTCAAAAAAAATAAAGAAATTCCCTGATTTTAACATCTATCTTCATTTTCCCTGAGTTTTCCCTGATTTTAGCTCATATTGTCATTTTCCCTGATTTTTCCCTGATGCGGGGGAACCCTGTATCTGATACAGCAAATTTTTTATTTCAAATTATTAATAATTTTGACATTAAAAAAGGTTATAGCAAGAATTTGGCTGATCAAAACATCCAGTAAAAGAGATTATAAGAATTCATAAAAATATAATTGATGAACGTTTCATTTCGAACCATTTTAATTGCCAAAGAAACCACGAAGTAATATACATGATAAGCGTATCACGGTCTGCAAGTAAACTGATTCTTATAAGTATAATTTTAGACAAAATAAATTGTAAATCATCATTATAGTTCTTGACTATTATATAGTGTAGCAACCGGGAAAATACCAAGACAAAATGAACATCTGTGGAGAAGCCAAGGGACCCCAGAAGATGTCGACATAGCGCCTGACCATCGTGGAATGGATTGTAGAAGCCACACTGATAGTAGTCTTTGTCCAGAAGATCTTCATCATTCCGCTTGGCATCACCAATGTAGGCATAGGGAAGTCGGTTACCATCCACACTGTTCAAATCGAAATGAAATTCATACAAACATAAAACTATTACCATACTAAGTAGACAAATATTAAAACATGTATTAGTGTGTATTTCATGTAGTAGGCTTACTAACAATTTATCTATAATTAAATCAATTTATAATAATATACTAAACTCATATATATTGAACAATTAATTATTTATTAATTATCTAAATATGTTTATCCCTCTTTACACGTTGGATGGTAATATCATAATGAGTAACAGAAATCAATAAGAACTAAATCAAGTATTATTAATACACCTCCAATATTAAATAAATAATTAGTTAATTAATATAATTTACTAATCTTTATTATGTTGAATGGCTATTATCATAATAGAGACCGGATCCAATTTTTTTCAATGATTAAAATAACAAAAAAGTTTTGTACACAAATTGTAAGACTAAACCTATATTAGTTTTAAGCTAATGCAAAACACTATAAATAAATTCAATTTTTTTAAAACATTTTAATTTTTTAATCAAAACATTTATATCGGATAAAAATCATTAATACATTTATACATCTATTTTGGCTTTATTTTCTATAACATTGTGCACTGTGTAGTGTATATAAAACAAAATTAATGCCGTTGAAAACGTACTTTATATTTCCAATCATTTATTATTTCTTACAGTCACTTTAAAAAGGCGTTCAAGCATTTTCTATTAGTGGAATCCCGTTCTTTAATTTACCTTTTCTTTACGGGCATATGTATCCAATTCTGGTTTTGGTGTTCTTAATTAATTCACTACATAATGACGTAAGTAAGTAATATGTAAACCCTAACTATTGACATATTGATTTTTAAGTAACATAATACATCAGATTATATCCGCATAAGTAGAGGAGTGTTTTAATACAAGAAATGTAGTATGTTGAAAGGTTTTTCTGTTTACAATTTTTGAGTCTTGTCATTATAAAATATTTTTGGTCATTTCATAACACGGTACTATCCAAAAAATAAAAATGCCATGTCTTTTCAAGATTTTTTACTGAAACATTTCTTTAGGTGTCTTCACAAATAGATATGTCCTAATGAATAATGTATTTGGTTATTGGTTGTGGAGAGAAAGAACAGAACTCCTTATTATTTCCTTTTAATTAATGAATTACAGCAAATTAATCATGCCATATATTGTAACAAACCACTTGACATCAATACTTTCTATTTTTTGACAGTAAAGTAAGAAACTTAAAATTATATTAAAATCCACAGTGTTCGCATATTGTCACTTTTATCAAGACCGACTACAATGTTCTAGCTTTTTAGGCTGAATAAGGAAGCCAGTATATATACTTATGTGACACAGCTATATATGATGCTATTTTATAATAGTGATACGTCGAAATGTAAATAATGTTGAACTGTTAATCATTACTTACTGAGAACATTTTTTATATTTTTTTATTATTCAAATATATTGATACGAAAAATGTGTTAAATATTTTTTTTAAATATTTAATTTCTTTTATACTTTACACATTCTACATTTAAATTTTAATTCGGTATTTTATAAAATATTGTTACAATATGGAGAAATATTCAAATTTGACAACCGCCAATAGTTAATACTATAAATAAATCTCTTGTCTGATATTATAGTTTAGCGCTTTTTGAGTTTAATTAAGTATACTATGAAAGTTCAACTCTATAAATTAAAATTTTTCATCTATTGTCATCTTTTAATCCTTTTATTTTTTATTAATACAATAAGAGCTTTCATTCTTTAGTTCTATTGTTCACGAAACTTGTTAAAAGGTCAATACTTCATAAATATATAAAATAGCGAAGAATTAATACGAGTAAAATTTAAAAGCAATAACATTATGAATGTTATTTATTTTTTGAATGCATTCAACCTCGGCAGAGGTGATGTAACAGCTCAAGAAACACACCATTTGAACAGACAAACCATATTTGTCTAGCTTCATGTTCATAATTGATAAAACCGTCTATGTGATAACTGGCTGGCTCAAAGAATAAAAAACAAAAGCAGTATAAGACAAATAGAGACTATAATACTATAATAAAACTATAATACTTCTTTGGGATTGATAATATGAAATGAGGGCTTCTTATGAAGGTTTTATTATAGATCACAGCGCTTCTAACTTCTAATACAGTAAAATTGAAACACTCATAAAACACATCGTTAACAATTGCAAAGCTTACAAAACAAATAAAAGCACATTTTTTAAGGAAAACAGTCTGAGGCAACAGAAGAGTCTATAACAAAAAAGAGCAGAACATGTTGATTATTATTGTAAATATGATAGAGAAGGCATAAATCAAATTTTCGATTGAAAAAAAATTAATAAGGAAATGAAGTTAAATAAATATTTATAACAAAATTAGAATATCAATAAGTTTGAAAAATTAGTTATAATTTAGCTTAAACGCAGAAGTCGCTATAAAAAATACAAATTTTGTTTTAAGATTAAAAAAGATGTGTTTATCCAATAAAAATAAGTCCATAAATATCGAAAAAATCACGAAGAGAATGTGCAGATGTAAGATAAGCAATTGATAAATTAATAGACACGAATGAAGTTCTATAGAAAGGGCAGCAATTAGCTAAAGTAATAGAATTTCTGTAGAGAAGGATTTCTTGGCATAAAATTGTTTTTTTACACATTTTCTGTATATTTTATATAAAATAGTAAAACCATACTCCACCAATTCTAACAAGATATTACTTTAATTGTGTCAATAAACTGTTCAAAATAATTATTTCAATTAAATCATAATGTAATAGGTTTGTATCTTTGTTGAGAAATAGCGGCTGAAGAATGTTGTAAAAGACGGATTTCTATTATCTTTCTTAGATTAATCAATATCACAAAAACACTCTATATTTGGCATAGAGTGTTCAAATAAACAGTATATAATTTGTTGTTGTTAAAAAAATGACATTGATAATGGTAATTAATAACTAATATCCCGTATACAAAACAAAACTTTTTTCATCTAAAAGGAAATGTGTTAGATAGTGCTGTAACTTGTATCGTATGATGGCCACATTGATATAACTTAGTTTTGGTTAAATAATTTATAAATAAATGCCAGACACTATCTTTTGTTAAAAGAAGGGTAATCTTAAAAATTACAAATTACTATAATATATACTTATTCAAAAATGATGTTAAGAAAACATATCACGATAAATTATACTGTAACAAATATATGTACTTTACAAAAACTATACAGTTTAACAAATTAGTGTAAATTTGGCAACATCAGGACAAATTATATGAGATCATGAAAACCTATTAATATTTTATAAAATTGTACAAAATTAATAGTTCTCATTATAGAATTCTTTAGAGATAAAACATTTTCCCAATTTTGTATGCACGACTGACATAATTGTATATGGTAAATACTTACGATAATTCCGATCAATAAGACCGCAACATGTAAGTACAGACAGAATAATTCTCGAATTTAAGCATTTTATGCGGAATGTGGTCCAACCAATATTGACACAGTAATGAATATTTACGCTTGCTATACTTGTGGCTATTTGGATATGTGAATATCATATTTTTCCAGTTCATATAAAAATTGATCTCTTATTAATTGAACTCTAAATATAAATATTAATATGTTAAATGTTACCTTCAAGCTTATAACATAGGCATTATATAATAATAATGACAGAAACTATATCTATATAAACCTTGTATATTGCATCAAACAATATAGTTACATATTTCAAACAGTTAATCAACATTTATTGCTTTAAATAAAATTAAAAGTTAGATATTATATTATGTTATTTTATATTTAATGTTAGTAATCAATAATAAAATATAAATAGTTATCTATAATATACAGTATTATTAAAACATTATTAAACAATTATATGAAACTTAATATTGCATAAGGTGTGATCTATAAACACTATAAAAATACAATTGTAGATATCCTTTTACAAAATAATTATAAAAATATAGAATAATTTGAAGCAATAATATTTATCAATTTCTTTAATAGTTTGAAAAAAACTGCTACACTATAGTATATATGTAATAAAGTAAGTGCCTATTTAGTTTTATTTTCTATTGTTATGTGCAACTTTTTCTAAATATAATTTTAAAACAATAATGCTATTACATTTTCCACTTTAATAACATTTCAGGACCTGTATGCTCTTACATTTTCAACGTAAAATATTAATAACAATTTACACCATAAACTTATAGATATTATGTATCTCCATAACTTATGTAACTCTCAATTATATAAGTCGATGTATTTTGATAAATCATTTTTATTATTCAAAATCTTGGCAAATTATAGTTAACTGCCATTGAATAGAAAAACCTTATAGTGATGTTTTATATGAGGCAACCCTGAAGGCCAGGAAGATGGAGACGAAAAAAGTCAGAATAAGAAATTGACAAATCTGTTTCCGATTACATTCATCAAAACCATAAAGGAAATTTCAGTTTACAATTTCGTTTTTTTGATATCCTTTTTGATTGAAATTTCTTTTAAATAGGTTTCATAATTTTTATATTATGTTTTCAGAAAGTACAGTCTATTTTCCTTTCATTAAGATCTATACCATATTTTCTAATACTAATGACTATACTTCTATTATATAGAATCGGAAAACTCGATTCAGCTTTTTAAAAAAGCAGCAGTTTTGTTGTATGGCTCTCATTTCTGTTACTATAGCACATGTACAATATAAATCACAATTATAAAATATTTAAAAATTAATGTTAGCAATAATCCTATTTCTCTGACAGCATTAGAATTGATAAAATAAATGAATTAAGTGTTGAAAATGCTGTAATGCTGCTAAATTTAATAATTTATAGTAAAAAATTAATCGAATATATTGATAACAAATTCGAAATATGAGAGCTAATATTGATAATAATTATGAGATATGAGAGCTAATATTGATAATAATTATGAGATATGAGAGCTAATATTGATAATAATTCTGAGATATGAGAGCTAATATTGATAATAATTCTGAGAAATGAGGGCTAATATTGATAATGGTTCTGAGATATGAGAGCAAATATTGATAATAATTCTGAGATATGAGAGCTAATATTGATAATAATTCTGAGATATGGGAGCTAATATTGATAATAAAATCATAAATTCCTTCTTATTCGTAGCATTAAAAGAAAGAAAATCGAAACAGCAAAGGATACATTAAATATGATAAAGAAAATTTAAAATATAGATTATTTTCTATCTACATATTTATTATTAAAATGTATGATTAAGAATACTAAAAATAATTCAACCGAATAATGCATGTATAAATTATTAAAATTAATTATTTGTTCCAGTGTGGCAAATATTTTTTCTGGAAATAGAATACATTTAATTGTTTAAATGCAATCTCAACTGCGTTAAAACTAGTTTTTCATAATACGCTGAAGAAGAAATTTGGTAAAATAGTTTAACAATTCCAAGACATTAGAATGAGTACTCCAGTTAAATCGATTGGGGCTTCTTCAATAAAACAATCATAATAATCGTTTATTAGTTATAATTTAAAATGAATTAATAAATGACTATTTATAATATGTTTATTATTTGTTATATTCTTTGTCTAGACAAAATGAACAAAAAAAACATTTCACAGAAATATAGTTCTAGAAAAAAATTATATATAATAATTCACAGTATAGTAAATAACGAATTAGGGGGGACTTTCAATAATCAGAGAAACTGCCGTAAAGTCAGACGAGTAGAGCAGTTAAGGATTAGACACACCCGTGAATTTAGACCATATTATGACTAGACGAGCATACTTTGCTCCGAAAGTAGCAACATATAGATGTAGGCAATATCTAGAACTCGGTGGCAAATATCCCAAAATCCCAAATATATCAACAACAAAAAAAGCCCTCCAATCACCGTAAAGTACTTATACGCGTAGTGCGTATAGCTCCCGTGCGCTATTTCTTTGCAATTGTTTTTTTGCAGTTTCTATAATAGATTAAAATCTTAGCAATTGAAAAATGGTGAGGAACAAATTTTCAGACCTCTGGAACCCTCTTTTATCGGCCTCGGACCAGTCTTAGGCCTTTGGGGCTCTGCACAAAAAATAGATTTCCTTATAATGAACCAATTTTAACTATTTTGGTGTCTCATGGTAGGTTTTTTATGGTGCCGAATTCATTTCTGTCTCAAGGTAATTAAGTGGGGTTGAGGCCCTCCAGACTGGCCTCCAGTAACAATCAAAATCGATACTTTTCAATATTGAACGGATTTTTGACAATTAAAATGTTATTTTAAAGATTTTAAATGAAGTTAGTTATTTTTTCACTTGAAATAACCAAATTTATAAATTTTTTCAACCCTAATTAGTTCCAGGTACTTAGATTCCATGGTTCCATGTTCCATAGGTTTCATGACAACCCAATCAAATATTTTTAAATCTATCATTATCTAATCTTGAATCATAGCAGGAAAATTTTCATAGAAATTTGTTGTTTTAAAAGTTAAAAAATAGTTTAAAATAAAGATATGAAATGTATTGAAAAGTATGATTATAAAAGTAATTTATCATAAAAGCATAATTAATGAGATTATACATGAATGTATGAAACATTTTTCTACAAAATTAGTAAAGATATTGATAAAAATAATTATGAAAAGACAACATTTGTGCTCATTAAAATTAAACTAACTTTTTTTACTAGTTTTAAAGATATTTATTATTATAATAAAGTCAATGATTTCTAAATCATCGTAATCATCAACATCATCTTCGTCATCGTGACCATTTTCTTTGAAAACATTGGAACAATTGAAGCCATTGCATTTAAATAATGGCATACATGGTAGTTTAATTTTTAAAGTGGCTACATCTGCCTCCATTGAATCCGGATTTGCAGACACACAATACGCATGTACACACCAGAGCTATAATTACTACTATATTAAGCACCAATGTTCAGTATAAGAATATTCAATATCTTTGGTACTCACCAACCTGAACCTGCCATCTATTTTTTTCAAATGGGAGAAAGCTGTGGATGAGGTGCCGTATAGGACTTATCGCGCATTGCAATGTAGTTTGTGCGATAAATATTGTGGAGGATGGTACCTCGAGTTGGTGGCTACATCTCACCTTCCAAATTCTTTGAATGAAACATGTCCCAGCGTAGGATTGGTAATTGAGTGGCTCCCATTGAACAGTAAACTTTGCGTACGAATTATTTGAGACCTTTTACTTCTCGTGGCAAATCTCCGTCAATCAGTTGTGATGAAATATGGATTTCTCCGAGCATATGGAAACAATCAAGAGCTGGATAATTTCCAGCCCATTTCATGTATGTATTTGACCAGGTCTTCTTTGAAAAATAATATATGGACATTGAAAAATTCGATATTAATCGATATTTTGAAAAGATTATAAAGGTAGAATATGTTATAACTTCAAAATTTAGAATCAGCTTAACAAAATACATCTATTGTAAATTCATAAATTTCATGGCTGTACATTTGTCCTGTTAGTTACATATAATATGTTTATAAATTAAATACGAAATTATTAACTAAAAAAATTTTAAATTATATTTTTAATATGTGATTATTCGGTCATAAAATAACTAAGTAAAACGAAATAGTAGAAAGGAGAAAAACACTGAAAAACTACGTAGTACAATAGAAATCCTATGCTTTGTAAAAATAAACCATTGGGAGTATACAAAATATACAAATATACGCATAAGACCTTTCTTTCGGTGTGAACATTAAACAAAAAATATGAAAGTTTTACATTAAAATGTTTTATTATTTCAGACAAATTATATTGATTCTATCAAACTGTAAATTAAAAAAAGTAATTGGAGTAAATCAATTTGTTTTAATAAATGTACTTTGTTGTAAATCATTAAAACATTGCTTAATTTAATAAAATTTAGGACGCAGATTGGAAGTTTGGACAACAAAAATGAAACATATATTTTTTTAAATCGTACGTACGCCTTTTACAAACCCCTTTTCCTCTCCCCTGTGTGCTTATGTACAGTTTACAGTAAACCCCTCTTCCCCTACCGAGCATGCGTACTTTATTGATTGCCACTTATATATGTATTTACGAAAGCAAAATATAAAATTTATCACATATATTATATTATTAAGAAAAAACATAATACATTTATATTATGCAATTTTTAAAACTCTTAATGGCAGACAAAACTGCAAACGTTTTTATTTTTCACATAAAAGTCTCTTTATCTTTTCTACAAATAATATCATTAACGTTGCATTAGTATTTCAATTATATAAAAGAGCAATTATTTATTAAATAACGACATAGTTATTCATTCTTTATTTCAAAGAAGTTAAAATTAATGATAGCAGACGTGACGGACTCATTCGTAAGTTAAGATGTGATTAAAAGAAATATATTGAAACACTTTATAATAATTAAAATAATTTGATGATATAGACAGTTATGGATGATAATAATAATAATGCATATTATGGATTTCATATATAGTAATAGATATTAATGATATTTTAGTCCTTGTTGGAGATTATAGTTCCGTGCCTATTATCATATATTCGTAACCTGTGTTAGAAAAACTTGGCATATAAAAGCTATACATCTTAAATCCTGTATCTTGTCCCCAAATATAGTTCACTAAATATAAACATATAAACATATTCCCAAATATAGTTCTCTGTCATATATCTCAAGACTGTCATTTATATATTGATATCTGTTTTGTATAATTAATTAAAATAATATACTGGATGAATCGAATTAAAGAAAAACTAAAATTATTTATTTATTTTGGCATATAAATATATTCTAAATGTATATAGCTACCCTTAAAATTATTTGGAGTCATTAAAAAATATAAACAATTATGTTTTGCTGAAAAAGAACCCGTTATGTTTTTTATAAGATATTTTTTAATTACATATTTGCCGGTTTGTAAGCATTTATTTATGGTACATATAGTAGTCAGTATACTGGCTTTAGATATAATATAATACCTACTCATATATTCCAATAGTAATAGTGAAAATTGCCACATATTAATTTGTAAACTACTTTATATAGACAGAAAAAATCTATCTTACACAGAATTCACTATAAGGGAAATGACTTTGATTCAATATCTGATATAATTTATTTCGAATTATCTGTGTATTCATCAATTCGCCCAAATCAATAGCAAGTGACCAATTTTGACTTTCTTGGTTCACTTATTACAACAAACGGAGACTCAAAGAGCGAAATTGTCAGAAGA
>JAUZND010001650.1:0-13352 GCA_034780555.1 Coelogynopora nodosa
GATTACGCTGTTTAAACTTGCTAAGCATTTATTTTTTATGTGTTTCACTATATTATAATACAATATTTTGGATATTTTTTAATTATTTTTTGGCGCTAAAATATACCATTGCCTGGCAAGTAAAACTGATCTCTATTTTTCTTGGCATCCTTAGAATTTGATTTTTTAATTATCTGCACATTATAATATAAATAGTGCACTAAAGTAAAAAATTAAATTCTATAAGATTATTAATTAATAGTTTATTAAACATAAAGTTAAAATAATGAAAGAAATAATTATTTATAAAATATTATTAACATTTTTAACAATGCTATAAGTATAGCTTATGCCCTATTTATAAATATAATATATTATTTTATTCTTATTAATTATTCTTTTACAACAGTTTTTGTTACTTTAACTAGTATAATAATTATTTCCATCAATTATATATATTATTGACATTATATTTTGTACAAAATATATAGATTGTTTCTTATTATATTTATATATATAAGTAAAGAATAATAAAATGGTAATATATCATTGGTGTCATGACAAAATGTCATCATGAAAAAATACATAATAATAAATAAAAATGATTCTGATATTCATCTATCTAAATAGACTAATTGTTTGTCCATTTAATGATTATATTAATACAAATAAGCAAACATTTGTATTAAAATTTTAAAAAATTGTTATGAATTTGTCATTAAATTATATAAATGTTTGTTTATTTATATGAAAATTATTGTTGTAGGGACAAATAATTACAATAAATTTTTCAGGAATAACATAATCCATCAGTCTTTATTATATTTTATCTTGGTGACTTTATGTTGCTGTGACATTTTGACATGTAACCATATTATCACTATTTTGCATAACTAAATTTATTGCATATAATTTTAGCTACTTTTCTATTACATGAATTTTAATTTTTAGGGCTTTAATATAAAACATGATTTCCAGAAAAGAATTTAAGATGACATAATTTGTTATGCAAAATAGTAACAATATTTTTAAGAGCTTCTTATCTATATATAAGCATAATATGAAATGATTAATTCATTATGCGGTGTTGCCAGCACTGTGATTTTAAATCGCATTGGAATTTTTTGGTTGTAGTTGCCATTTTTCGATTTTTAAATGGTTGCTATGATTTTTCTATTTTGTACTTAAAAAAATTAATGAACGAAAATAAATAGCGGAGGATAAAGAAGAAAAGTAGTAGCCAAGTTAAGTTGTATAAATAATAATCCTAACATTATTTCCATATGTAGGTATTCTGGTCTAGGGCTGATATGACTTATTTATTACTGTTTTCAGTATTTACAAGAAACAACCTATTGACCAAAAAGTTATCTATCTCTATGATCATTATATGACAGCAGAGACAATTCCTGTCCCCATTATTTTGAAAGAAGCTGCACTTCAAGCATAGATCAAACAAAGGAGATTTATTGTGAGCAAGAAAGAAAAGGAGGAGAGGGCCAAACAGGTTGCTGAAGAGAAAAGGCATCTTAATTAAAGAAGAATTTGAAAAGGATGTCACCAGGCAAAAGGAAATGGAACTTTTGTTAATTCAGAATGTAAATGGAAGCAGACTAAACAATGTATTAATAGCTGGCATATTTATTTCAAATTTATTCTACAGATAGACAAACAATTAAAAAAAGCCAAGATGGAACACATGGTAAGATATTTGTAGGTCTAACAATCTATTAAGAAGCTACATGAGTCTGCTGAAACTGTACAGAATTTTATCCAAGACAAGGCCTCTCTGAAAACGAGTAAAGAAGTGGTTAAACAAGGTCTTAAATGTGCTGCTAAAAATAATGTTTTCTTAAAATTTCAGTGAGATAAGAGAATAATTTTGAAGTTGCTTAAATTATAGAAAAAATGAACTATACTGAATAACTGTATATTTACTATGGATAACAATAATATTTTATTTATTATATTTAATTCAACTTTTTTTTTTATAACCTAACTGCTTTTAATTGTAAACATAATTTGATTATTTGTTAATTTCATTTAAGGATTACAGCATTTTATTATTATTCTACATTATTTTATTTGGCCTTGTAACTACTCACCCTATTTTATCATATCCTACTCATAACCTACCACTATGTAAAATCTTTTAAAAAATAAGGATTTCCAAAATTTGGTGTGACTAGGTCTTGATTGTGATTTTTTAAACCTCCAACAATATATATATAATTAATAGATATTTATTGTATGTGTAACATAAAAACTGTTGTAAAAGAATTATTTACAAACTAAAATTATATAATATTATAATAATCAATGTCAATAATATCATTATAAAATTATTATATTTAAATATATATAATATTTATACATAGTACTATTAAAAATATTAATTTTTTAAATATAATTATTTTTTTATTAGTGTTTAATAATCATTATTTTTATAGAATTTATACTTTTATTTGAGTGTATATAGACTATTAACCAATCAAAATGCAAGGATCCCAAGAAAAGTAGAGAATGGTTCTACTTGCTGCTGGCATTGAAATATAATATGACTTACAATGCATGGGTGTCCTGGTTTCTGGGTATCCAGGATGCCTATTTAAGTCAGGTATAAGATGCCACATGCACATTTGATTAATTTGTTGATTAATCAATAATTTATAAATCATGCTTCTTATTTTTGGCAAATATTGAAAAAATATATAATATATGAATTAAATATTCAACATTAACTTACAATTTATTATTAAAACTAAAATTTTATGACACTATTTATAAACTGCATTCAAGTAATTTACCTCGCATGTCTTATAAATAGTGCAATTCACATAGTTTTATGTATTTGATCAATTTGAAGATTTTGTAACCATTGATAATAATAATTTATTATCAAAATTTGTAATTTTGAAACCATTTACCAACTGCATAAGTATTTTACCTGTGTGATTTATAAATAGTGCATAAATCATATTGTCTTGCATATGATGTTTCATCAATTTAAAGATTTCATAACCATTAATAATATAATTTTTATTTTAATATAATCATTGAATAAAGTTAGGTAGTCTATCAATTAAAGAGTAGCCTATATGAACTAATTGCTGTATTATACTTTATAATCTATTACTAAAATTTGTAATTTCAAAACCATTTTCTAACTGCATAAGTGATTTACTTATATGCACTTTATAAATAGTGCAAGTAAATAACTTATGCAGTTGTTAAATGGTTTAAAAATTACAAATTTTATTATTAAGTTATAAGGTGTATTATACAGTAATTAGTTCATTTACTTTTTAATTGATAGAGTATATAACTTTATAGAATGAATTTATAATTATATTATCAATGATTACGTAATCTTCAAATTGATCAAATGCACAAGACAAGCAAGAATCTTGCACTATTTATAAATCATGCATGTATATAAATTGTGCTGTTGGTAAATGGTCTAATTTAATTTAAATAAATCATAAGTTAATGTTGAATATTTAATTCAAAATATTTAATTAATATTGCATAGTTTTATGTATATGGCTTAAAACTATGATATATTTTTAATATTTTCCAAATGTACAGTGCAATTTATGAAATGGTTACATTGCAAATGGAATTTTTTTGCAATTTATAAATTGCACAAATTAATCAAATGTGCACAATATATATACTCATAGTCTATAAGTCTTTTATTTTTATAATTTGATTGGTAAAATAATTCATAATTATATTGTTGATGATATGAATATAATTTTGAATAGTATGAATAAATACCTGTTTATTAAATTTTACTAATATGGACCACATCATGAATCTCAAAAAAGATACATTCAATTCAAGATTACAAGTATCTCAATAAAAATAGAATATTGATTTGATTTAAAATTAATTTTTATTAATAATATTATAAATAATAATAACATATTGTAATAATATAACATAAAGACATATTTTTATTATGTCTTCTATTTTAGAGCCTGTTTTAACCATTTTTTTTACTAATACAATTAAATTACACCTATGCCGATTTTTGTTAGTGAAAATAATTAAAAAATTAAGTAAATATTTTATACATTTTTGTTATAATACTTATTAATCAAATATAAATTATTTAAAATCTTAATTTAAAGAAAATGCTATCAAATTATATATTTATGATATTGCATATTTTTTTTAATGATATGTTTGTTGACTGTTTTAATTTAATAAATTTATTAATATATATATATATATATTATTTATTAAAGAAATATTTATAACATTTCAAATAAGTAATTTATAAGTGTTATCTTTAAATTAAAGATACACTTATATATTTATGTGCATTTTAAATATTATTAAAATCAACATAAAATATATTATGTTAAAGGTATTATATATATGATTGATGATATTACTGAGGCATTCAACAAATAATATTAAGAATCATTGAGTATTTTGCAACCTTGCAAGCATCTACTGTTGAGTACCTTTACTTGAAACATATGGCCATAATAACAAAAGGTATTTATTTATTGGAACTTTTTTTTGTAATGTATGTTTTACCATTTTTATTGAAAAAATAGGGGGAGGGTATAATTTAATAGATATATAAATTTTTAACTTGTTTGTAATATTAAAATATATTGTTCATTTCTATATATGTAACCTTCACCACAGATTCAACTAAATTAAATTAGTGGTAAAATTGACATTTGTAGTTGGATATGTAGTTAAGTATGTGATTAAATTAATATTTGAATTTGCAGTTGACTCTGTGATTAATTTTGTAATTATGTTTAAATCTGAGGTTACATTGGTTGTTGAATTAGCAGTTCAATCAGTGGTTGAATTGGTAGTTAAATCTATAATTGAAATTGTGATTGAATTTGCAGTTGAACCTGAAGTACAGGTTTAATATATAATTTTTTTAATATTTAAAGTGGAGCTATTTTTAAAATATAACTATGTTGGTTACTTTGCACATGTATAGATGCAGTATTCAACACACTTCCTAAATGATTTGCATTTTATAGATTATCATAAAATTAATGAGAAATAAAAACTTATTTCTACATTAATATATTTTATGACTTATATTTATCAGTTAATATATTTTTTTAATAAACTACATATTATTCAATAGACATTAATATTATCCAAGATCATAGCATGAAATATATGGATAACTGTTCTATAATAAACAAAAGTGACCATTGTGATCTTATTAAATTTAGAGCTTATAAATAAAACAATTCTAATTGATACATACATGTCAATTTTTCATGTATTATATTTGTATAGAATACACCTTGCATTATCATTTGATTAGTTCAAAAATTCAAACATGATCTTCTGGAGGAATTTATTAATGCTACAATTAATTACTTTACAATTGTATGCATCATTTTATAAATAGTATAATTTTATAAATTATTTTTCATGACAATATAAGTTTTTAAATTACAATGTAGTTATAATTTATTTACTTAATTTATTACTTTATAAATTTCTTTGTAAAAAAATAATATTATTACAGGGATAAAAATCTTCTACAGATTTGAGAATTTCCACAAATTTTTGAGATTTTTATTGAGTTTCATAATTTGCAAAAATATGCAATACAATAATAGGCTAAAGGGTAGGGGGTTTAATAAAACTATTATAATCATTAAATTGTTAGTCTTGTATCCTACCAGATTATATCAATAATAGGCATACTATTCAGTAAAAACTACATGCTGTTTTACAGGGTTGGCTGCTCACATTATGCTAAATTATATTGTTTTTATCATTTACCTACTTATATATTGTAATATTTATTAATTAAGGTAGTGGTAAGGGACAACTATGGGGTCATATGCACATAAGAATCCATTTTTATGATTTATTATAAAAAAATCCAAATTACATCTATACATATACTTATAATTGTATATATCTATATATTGTTTAAATCTATTGAAATGGTGATATTGTTGCATGTGGTTCTTATTGTCGAGGAAGAGGATGTCTATATGTATTAATAAATAAAATATTTATATTTTTACTTATTATTTGGTTATAAATTAGCCTATTTTCATACTGATAAGTATCATTAATTTTAATAATAGATTGTTTCATAAAGGACTTTGGACAACTGATGTGTACACCACACTTCCAGATTCAGAAAAACTATTTTGAAATAATATTATTAACGAAATGTTAAAAAAAATATTTTTCAATTTATTGAACTTTTATACTATTTTAATTAAAAATTTATATACTTTTAAGCATTTCATAATTGAGATTTATATATTTTCGTATTGACTTTTTCACAACATTTTCGAATAATTTTACAAGATGCAATGTAATACATACATTTCTATACATTTAATATTGACCTCATGTTATGTTAATCATTGTAGCTTATTTAAAACTTTGTTTTCGATTTTTTACAGTATGGAGGCAGATCCCTCAACAGTGCTTGAATGGCTGCAGTTAGCACAGGGTGAATCGCGAGAAATGCAGACGACAGCATTGGAGCAGCTGTGCAATGACGTTCTGTTTTCTGATAATGTAGATAATTTTTTTGAACGCTATCCACCGCGCACCTTTCTGCCTGTCCTTTGTCGCATTTTTCTGGACGAACAAGCTCCGGATTCGGTACTAGAAGCCAACGCGCGTGCCATTACTTACTATCTCGATCTTTCTAATGAATGTTCACGTCGAATTGTTCAGGTGGAAGGAGCTATTAAGGCTATCTGTTCCCGATTAGAAGTAGTTGATATGAATTTGGAAAAGAGCAATGAGTTGGGACAGCAAATAATTAAGGTGAGTTCTTTTTGTTGTACACTATGTTGTATTAAATGTTACTTATGGAATCGAAATTAAAATATATTATATTAATATTTAAAAGCAATATTTTCGAAGTTTATTAAAATTTGAGAAAATTAACAATGAAGCCGAAATGTGGATCAAGTCTAGTTTTAGCTACAATGTAATTTTTTTAAATTCTACCAAATACCTATTAGATTGAATAACTTTAATACACAACAAATTGCATTACTTACAGACTATGCTGGCTTCATTTTTATTGAATTTTTACTTAGCTAAAATTTCACGACTGGTTATTAATTTAATATATTAAATTAAAAAGTTTTGTTTTTTAAACTAGTGTTTATTTCTTAAAGTAAGTCGAGGTTTAGAACGAGGTCATAATGTTAAAATAATTAATACTAATTGTATAGCATTTATTGTGTTATTTAAAATAGATATGTTTTAGAAAGTTTCGAAACTATCCACTTAGTTTTAGTTTTTACTCAAAATATCTCTCTTTTCTTGCAGATGTTACAGTTAATCAGTAACCGAGAGTCGGCAGCCATCTATGAGGGCGGCGGTCTCACCAGCGTGTTCAACTTCGTGAGACAGTATAGTAACGAGATCCACGCCGACACCCTATACTCCGCAATGGATGTCGTGGCCAAACTTTGCTCCAAGGTGGACCCCGCAGACGCCCGTATCGCTGCCTGGGTCGAAACTCTCACCGGCCTAATGGACCACAGGGACAAGGTGGTTGCCGATTCGGCCCTGAAATGTTTCTCTAGTTTAATCGAGCGATTCAACCGACGTGGTCTTGATCCGTCGCCTGTTGCAACTCAGGAGCTGATCGACCAGTTGCTGTCAAGACTCCGACAAGTTGGCGGGACATCGACCCAACAGCACGCTTCCTCTGAAAACGACCAGCGATTGGCAACTGCACCGGATGTCTCCTCCCCGCGTGCAGAACCAGCCGATCAGCGACTGGCCGCTCCTCCTCAGACGGACACCTCTCCGGCTAGTAGTACTCCGGCAGCGACAGGGACGTCAAGTGAGGTGCATGCAGTGACCAATCTTCTACTCGCACTATGTCGGGGTTCCAATCAGATCATGCACAGCCTCCTACTGGCAGATCTCCCGTCAACCCTGGCGCTAGTGATGAGAGGCGAAGACCGCGTGGTGTTAGATGCCGTACGACTGATAGACATCCTGCTGATTCTCATCTTTGAGGGCAGACAGAGCATGCCCCGCGGACACACGGTTCCGCCCGGAGGCACTGGTGGCCCCCTATCCGGGGAAATGACTCGTCAGGGGAGTGGTGGCTCGTTGACCGGGGCTGGGGGTCCAGGGGGCAGTGGCTGGCGTAGGGATGTGGCCCATCGTCATCTCATTGAAGCGATCAGGAACAAGGACACGAGCACGCTGATTGAAGCGATCGATGGGGGCTCTTTCGATGTCAACTATACGGATGATGTAGGCCAGACCCTGCTCAACTGGGCTGCAGCGTTCGGCACCACGGATATGGTGGAGTTTTTGTGCGAGCGCGGGGCTGATGTGAACAGGGGGACACGGTCTTCGTCACTCCACTATGCCGCCTGCTTTGGTCGGCCGGATATTGTACGCACTTTGTTGCGGTGGGGTGGTAACCCTAGTTTGAGGGACGAGGATGGAAATCTGCCGGTTGACAAGGCGAGAGAGAAGCCCGATGAAGAGGGACATAGAGAGGTGATGGAGGTGCTCTCCAATCCTGGTGAGTGGAACATAATATGTATTATTCTAAATTATTAGTTATAATCTAATTAATCTAAATAAATAAAAATTATCACTATCACAATATGATTGCAGAAATAAATAGCTTAGCTATACAAAAACAAGATTAAACAATTGTATAACTATAAACCAAACGAATGATAAAATCAAAATAATACTATATTATTATATTACCAAACGAATGATAAAATCAAAATAATACTATATTATTATAATATAATAATATACAATAATAATAATACAATAATTATACAATTGTTTAATCTTGTTTTTGTATAGCTAAGCTATTTATTTCTACAATCATATTGTGATAGTGATAATTTTTATTTATTATGTGATATTTTAAAATGTTTTCATAACTTTGTTCTACAACACAGTATCTAAAAAGTCAATTTAATTAGAAAATAATATTTTACAAATAAAAATTTAATTTACAGGTGAATATCGTTCCCAAGTTGACTTATCTTCGGCTGTCCAGGAAGAAGCTGACAAGACAGACCCAGAGATACAGCGGACATTTGTTCGTCGCCTCATGCCAGTCATTATCAATGTGTACAAGGACAGCGTAGTACCTGTTGTCAAGTAAGTTTACAACTGTTTAGTTTATGACTAGATGAAATCACGAGGTCTCCATGGTTACCATTTAATTATGACTTGTCATGGACATTAATTAGCATTTCTTAATCTTTCTCACGGCTGCTTCTACATGTGGAAAATTTCAGTTACTCATTGATTAATTTGTAAGGTAGCCATATTATTGCCGTTGGATATATTTTATATGATTAAATTAATCGAAATGAGTCATTGTAACACTTGTAACATCCTCCTGATATCGTTGAAATTACCCACACAGTTGGCACCATTGCCAATAGATTGTGCGAACTTTCACTGTAACAAGTGATTTTCAATATTACCTATTATATATTATTGAATTGTATTAATAATTGTTTTGTAGTTTATTATTAATATCAATATTGATCGTCTACTAATTATTAATAATACGTTATTTTCATTGATTAACTGCTGTATTTTTGTATTTATAAAACTTTTTCGTGATAAATTTAAATGCTTTTTATAATATTACATAATATCTTCTGTTTTCTATGATTGTTATTTCAAAAATCATGCTTGTAAAATGCGTCCCTAAATTAGTAATACAAGATATGTAATATAAGATATGTTGCAATATTATATTGATACCAGAATTATGTCGCTTAAAATGTTGAGAATTATGTTGAGTCTTTCAGAACTTGTATACAGTTAAATACTACAACTTTGGAACTTACTTTATATTTACTCTAATTAAGTAACTTGAAGATGTGTACCTTAGCATTATATATTTATAATTGTACTTCAACTTTTTCTAAAATGATTAAAAAGTTGATCTATGATCGTATCATTTACTAAATGAATGTCCATACACTCACCGTCGCGGTGTAGAAGTAATCATCCGGAGTGTTTACTGGTTGCAGAATACAATATTGTGATATGTAATGCGGGATCACAACATATAATTTTATTTACTATTTATGTGTGCTGCTGGCCCTCTCGCAATATAGCATAATTGATAGATCAACTTGATCAACCTTCACCCTTGTGTGTATTTAAATACATTCTAAATAGATTTTATTTTCGGGTTATCTATTACATAGTCTGTGATACGACCATAGCTAGCAATCCATTGCACTGTACTCCTATCCATCGATAACAAAAGAAAGGGCAAAATCATATTTTCGTATCGTTTCCTTCGCATTTAGTGTACTTTTTAAAAGCTCCGCGAATGCGCGATGTTTATAAAAATCTAATGAACCGCGATGATTTTTTGTTTTTTAAATTAAGATTCTTTTTGTTTTATCAATTATTATTTGAATATCAGAATTTGAACAAGAAAGAGTATTGTGCGTTCATCTCATTATACATTTCATAATGTATATCATATATTGCTACATGAAAATATAACTCTGAGCTCTTGAACGATCATTTGAGTATTTTTTGAAAGGTTAAATCCTAACTTACCCAACAGAGGAAATGATAGCCCCATCGCTACTATACCCATAGCTGCCGTATTTAGTCAAACGTCAATATTGATACACTGTGTTCGTGTAATTAACATTCGCACTCTTTTATGCCTATTAATAACGAATTGATTGTTCTCCGTCCACCCTCTCGACAGGAAGCAATCGCTGGCCCTGCTGAAGAAGATGGTCGGCTACGCAGACGCCGACTTCCACGCCAAGATGGCTACGACGGATGTGCAGGACGCGCCCTTCGCCTACTACATCGCCCAGCTGGTGTACTCGGTGATCGCGGAGGACGACGATGAGAACATCCTGCTGGCCCTGGAGATGAGCAAGGACCTGATGGTGAAGTGTCAGGACCAGTACAAGGTGATGTTCAAGCGGCTGGGCGTCATCCCCCAGGTCCAGTCGGTCATGGAGGCCAACGAGGAGGCCTACAAGCTCTCGCAGAAGGACTGTCAGGTAACTAACTACGCTGGGAGCGTCGTGTGGGGTGTATCGTCTGTAGTAGGGTTCGTGTTGCAGTTTTGCGGAATAATAAATGTCGTGCGATTTGTTATAGTCTTATAATTATTATTTAGTAAGTCAGCATTTTTTGTTTGTTACATATTATATTTTCTAGTATTATTTTTCGCTTTAGGGTGGTATTATTAAACAATTTAAGTGCAATTTATTCATCAACTCCACGTTTTATTTTATGAATATAATATGTTTAAATGTAGAGTAGTCTGCTCTATAAATCTTGTTATTTATATAATTACTTTTTTTAAACTAAGTTATTCCAGATTTTACAATCGATAAGTTTTGTTCTCCAACAGTATCACAATCACGTATAGTATTTCCTGGGAGTACTAGACATACTACATTATAATTTATAATATCATTATCTCTTAATGTCTAGTTATACTATATAATAGGCTGAACAGAATACCTGAATCAGCTGTGTCAGGTGATTGAAGTTTCAGTTGTAATTCAGTGGTCTACCGAGTTTATTTAATCGTTAAATCGATTTCGTATTATCATATACTGATTACTCTGTTATTGGAGGTTGTTTTATATCCGTCTCTATCCTTGCCTCTCTTACTGTTCGTATCACGCTTTAGACACGCGCTGGTGTAGTGTTGTGCGAAGTACGTACACAAATGCACTTCTGCAATACACTAGAAAGTAGAAATTAATGACGTTGGAGTAGTTAATCGCTTTCCCAGTATTTTATTACATATGTTTTTATAGTTAAACAGTATTATGTCAACCAACATGACTGCAAAATCAGCTGATGCACAATACATTGACCTACCTTCTATATTTAATATTAATGTTGTTATTGCTGATTTAAAAAGAGGAATAAACTATAATAAACGCTATGAAATCTGTAACTTGAGATTGTCATTTATTATGAATTGATGTAATTCTTAAGACTCAGAATTATCAGTGCAATTTTTTGTCACAAAAAGGGATATTTCATGAAGCCAATGTCTGCTTTCATGTTTCAAATATTTGATGCGTTTAGTTCTATTGAATAATTTAATACCTTGTTATTATTGAATTATTTTTTAGTTAAACTTTTTGATTAATATTAATGTTATATGTATCTTTTTGTAGATAATTCCATTATACTATGACCCAGAGTTGATAGCTGCGGTAATATATTATATTGATTATAATAATTATTTTTATACTAACCATTATCTTCTTCACTTTGATGGTCGTCCTTTTTTTATATTGTTCTACTCCGTTTATAATTTGTTATGGTGGTTTGAAACTAGTTTATTCACTTTTTGTTGCGTACATAAAACTATTTATATGTAAATATTCGGTAACATATTGCATGTAAATTTCAGTGGACTGTTACAATATTAAGCTAACTACAGTATATACTAGCGTAGAATCATATAGTGATTTCATTTTTTAATCGCAGTACTTGAGCTGTGACAATTAAAAACAGATGACAGAGCCGTTAGGTTGCACGCAAAAATTTAATTTATTTAAAGTAATTCAAACAGAATATTCTGTTTGGTATCTAGGAGTTTGGGGCCTGAAGTGGTAAAGAAAGGTTTGTTAACGATTTATTTGAAAAGATTCATGGAAAGGTGTGAACATATTATCTAAATCTACAAGATAACCTGTCCTTCAAGTATCGATTACGACTTATGAGAAATGTCTACTTTTAATATGATAGACTGAGCTGTCAATAAATTGTGATTCATAGTTAGAGTCATTTTGGAAAAGATAATTAAATACAGTTCATTGGACAAGTGTTTTGCAGCGCGACAAGATGAGGTTCATGCTAGAATTTGGCTTTGGTGACCGTGTTATTATAACTTGTTATATCTAAGAGAGGATAATTCTTTTTGAGCTTATTTGCTCATTCTTAGATTTAAAGTTGAAATTATAATACTTCTTTTGAATATCTTCCAAAAAAACTAAAAAACCAAATATTTAACCTTTCACTCAGATTAAACTTTATGAATTCAGCTACAGGTTTAATTTGAGAACAGATCGTCTTACAGAGGCAATTTTGGTGCCTAAGTGTATATCTGACTAGTATGTGGATTTGAGGATCCGTAGATGAACATGATGATAAACGAACAAGTAACTTAATCTGTCATATATAATATCGCTGCTACAAGGTCTAAGTGGCCTAAGCGCCATTTTTCGAAAATTGATTTTTTTTCATAATGATTATCAAAATTATATGGTCTAACGTGTGTCCAAGTTTTGGAGTGATATCTTTTTTCTATAAACAGTAATATGTTGTAAGCGACAATTTCTGGTTGAACCCCTACCAGGACTATTTGTTGT
>JAUZND010001651.1:0-13352 GCA_034780555.1 Coelogynopora nodosa
CAACCCGTTGGCGGTGCTAACGTTTGCACGGCTGGGCCTGGCCCGGGCGTGACGTGCCGCCAACAACAACAACAACTACAACTACAAATACTTAAGAAAAAAATTACATTTAAATACAATTTGTACCAGTTGTATAAATATTCAAAATTTTATTACATTTTTTAGATATGAAAAAACAAAATAAATGCGTGTTATGTAATACTAAAATAATATATATGTAAATACATGTTTCACAATACAGATTTAATACATCAATTGTTCTTATTTAAATCAATTCAATATAAATTGAAATGGCATAAAATGAATGACCATCCCGACTGTTTAAATGTTCCATTTACAGCATCAGCTAATGTAACTAATACTTCTTTTATTGATCCCTTTCATACATTAATAATTCAATTGGTCGACTTCGTACAGGCACGGACAGCCGCCGAAACCAGTTGATTGCCAGTATCCACACCATGTGTAGTTTTTTAATTATTTAATATTATGGTACGTTTTAATGATTTGTTAACAAGAGATGACTGTGTTGCTTTACTTAGGACACGTAGAATATTTTGGTAATTTTTTTTGATGTCACTGAATATGCACAGTTTGATCGTAAACTTCAGCGGTAGAATTGTAATGCGTAATTGGATTCCATAATTGAACATATGTAACTGGATATATTTATATTTAAGTGTATGGGCGATAATAACAATTACAGAACAATGTTGATTGAAATAGGCTATAGCCAAGAGAACAACAAAATATTGAATGATGTTCAATAATGCCTTTTTGGAATAATTATTACATAACATTTATCTAGTACTTATAGCAGTTTATATATGCATGTATATATATACATATATATATATTATATATATATACATTGAATATGTTTCGAGGATAATGGTAACTTCCGTAAACGTATATGTCGACTGAATATCCCTCAATAGACTGGATGCAAAATTGTCAATTCTAGTGAACATAATGACCATCTCAGTTTTGTAGCTCATGGAAGTGATATCGCTCGAAAATGAAGGAAAAGGGTCTCAACGGCAACCGATTATGTCGAAAATATATATCACCGCGGAAAGAATTAAAAATATTCTTTGCTTTGACTGCTAAACATGGCGTCATTCATGATTCGTAATTTATTCTACATGGTACATCTTCATACTAATTCGCCACATAAGGTAAAGTTCCGTGATAATTGACCTATGCTGTTCTAAACAATGAATAACAATGTTAGCATCTGCTATCATATTTAACATTTTAGAACATTGTGTAACAGGCCATTTCGTGTTTCAAGGGTAACATAAAAGCAGAACAGCAACTACAAATATGGAACCAACTATGTAATGATCAACATGCTGCAATTGAGGCAAACATTTTAACTCACCACAAAGAATAAATATTTTAACATACTTTTGATATAACTATCCAGTCTGTTGCTGATTAAATGGTCAAATGGTACTCGGCTTTGTGCTTTAAAAAATCATGTTTCTAATTTTACGAGTATTTATAATGTTGTTTCAGATATTGAAAGATATGTCTGTACATATATGTACTATATGAGGCTATTACACATATATGAAATATAGATAGAAAGATCTTCCGGCATCCTTAAGCATCAATTATGAGTATTTGGTTCTCATACTCAAATAATAGGCCATTTTGACATGAATATGGCAGTTTATACTTTCTGCACAATACTACACAACATTGCAACGGATCGGTTAAATTACGACATAATGGTTGCACACATTGTGTTATATTATTAAAAAAATTAAATAAACAAAATATTGTGCGAAATTAGAGAAATCAAATTAATAAGTTATCATTCTTTAATTGTTTATTAATTTTCAACGATTGAGTGTTAAAAAGCAGTTATTCAAAAAAAGTTAATTCCACTTTCTTTATAGTATTTGTACTTTCTACTATAATTACACATATATTTAAAAAATTGTATATTTCAATACAATTTACACCATTCGATAAATATTAAAAATTTCTAGAAATAACTTTGAAAATAAAATATAACAAAATAAATGTGTGTTAGGGAATAATATAATAATACATATGTAAACACATGTTTCACAATACAGATTTAATACTACAACTGACATCAATATTTGTCTTATACATATCAATGCAAATCAAATTGAAATGGAATAAACTAAATGACAAATAAATTATAAAATAGTTGACTCTTTGCTGTGATTCATGTATTGTTGAAACAATATTTAAAATTAATAATTTTTTACATAATTTTGTTTAATTACATACAATTATAGTATAAAATACAAAACATTAAAAAAAAATTACATTACCTTCATCAGTAATTGATGTATTATGATGTCTGGCTGAAGTAAATGAATTGTTAAAATGTTAATTGATTATTATAATACAATTCAAAATTGTTTAAGTTTTTTTAGATATTATATATTAAATAAATGTATTTTATCCCATAAGTAGTATAGTAGTATGGGAGGAATATTTATAGGACATCTCCCGATGACTCTACCTCCTCGGAACCCACTTCTTAAAATTGCCATTGACCGATTTCCACTAAGATATAGTCGTTTCCGGGTTAATCGATGGCGGGTAGTTTGAATTTGGAATTCCCTAAATCGATTTGGGAATTCCCTGAGGAGATGTGTTTACTTTAAAACTTGACAGAATTCGTAAAAACTAATTAGTGAAAGTATGTATATTACATACATACATATATATGTATATATACAATATATGAAATAATGAGAGAAAGATCTTACGACATCCTTAATCATCGATTATGAGTATTAAGATCTGCTTTTGAAATAAGAGGCCATTTTGACATGAATATGGCAGTTATTTATTCCTGCACCATTGTACACAATATTGCAAAGCATCGGTTAAAATAACAACAAAATAAAGCAATATTTTTACACAGATTGTGTTATACTATTTTTTTTTTAAATTAACTAAATATTGTGCGAAATTAGAGAATTCAAATTAATAAGTTATCATTCTTTAATTGTTTATTAATTTTATAACGATTGCGTGTTAAAATGCAGTTATTTAGAAAAGTTACTTCCACATTTTTTTTAGTAGTTGTACTTTCTATTATAATTACACATATTTTTTAAAACTTGTTTATTTTAATACAATTTACATCATTTCATAAATATTCAAAAGTGTATAGAGATAACTTTGAAGATAAAATATAACAAAATAAATGTGTGTTGTGTAATACTTTAATAATAAATATGTAAATACATGATTCACAATACAATTTTAATACTACAACTATCAATGTTTGCCTTATACAGATCAATGCAAATTTAACTAAGATGGAATACAGTTGACTCTTTCCAGTGATTTATGTATTGTTGAAACAATATTTAACAAAATTTTTTTTTAAATAATTTGTTTAGTTATATATATATAAATAGTAGACCTAATTATAATTATCATTATTGTGCTAGACTTTTATTGCAGCAAAATCAAAAGCATTTTGTTATCAAAATATCTTAGAGATATAATACGTAAACATATATAATTGAGAGTATAACTAGGCTACGTAATAATCACATTTATAAGCAGGTAATAAACATGTACGCAACATTATACAATCATTATTTAAAATTAAATTAAACACGTTTATTAAATTATGACGAGTCTAATATTGTTGATATATAAGACAAAAATACATTTTTGGAATAAAGTTGACCATAATCAACTTAAATGCCTCGCTAGCCAAAATTGTCGAAAAAAGCTAGGGCAGTGTAGCATGATCGCATCCTAAATGTTGACATCGGATACTACAATAGTTCATTATCAATCCAAAAGTGAGTTGAGAAACAAAATAACTTGAACAAGTATAGTACAAAAGTTACAATATATACTAACTACAGAACGGTTCTAATGGCTTTGTACAAAGTAGACAAACAAAATACTTTCAACATGTACAGTATAGTAGAGAAGTTAAATTATACTAATTACATAACTGTACTAAAGACGTTGTATAAAGAACGAAAACAAAATACTCAGTGAATACTTTAAATCCTGGAAGTGAAAGGCGCGGTTTACTTATGACATATTCAGTGAAAGGTTGGTTGTCTAATAACACGTTGTTATAAATCGAATGTGTAAGTATCTTTATATGAATAAAAATGTATAAAACTTACCAACACATTTGTTATACTCTGTTTTTTAATGCTGTTTAAGTATATTACTTCTTAGTATATATTTAGTTGGCTTTACTTACTTTTGAAAAATATGTTTGAAAAATCGCCATTTTGTAAAACATTTTTTATAAAAAATACACACTTGATATTATTAGTAAAAGGGTTTGTAAATTATTATACGTTAGCTATACATGTTAGCCAACTGCAATTAAATATCTACTTATTGTATTTACTTTTGATTTTTCACTTTATTTTTTTTTAATATGGAAAATCACTGTTATGACAAAGCAGTTATATGCAGTTTATAACGGCTTTTCTGAAACAACAGTGTGACACCATTTATTATGTGACTGGAATGCACCGTGATTAGTAATCACAATTGTAAATATTTCAGAAATAATCTGTATTTTATAGAAGTGTCGGTACTAAATGTGTATAAATGTGCATAAAATAATCATTATTAGTTTAAATTTTATTTTACTCATCTTTAGGTTCTGTCTATATTGTTTTTTTTTGCTGGGTAATGTTCAATAGGCCTACTAGATTGATCAACTGGCTAAATTTCTGACAGATAATCTGAGCTCCATGAGAGTGAATATAGTATTTAGCAATTTAATACATTTAATTAATTATGATGACAAAATACAATAATATCAGTAGGCCTACACCAAACATTTACTCTCCATAATCATCAATTAATATTACTTGCTTTTATTGTTAATTTATTCTTTAAACAAAACATGTATGCTATCCTACAAATGTATGATACTGCACACAACAATATATCAAATAAATGTTAGCTGTATTGTTTTCATTTTGCAAAATTATATATAGGCCTATTAACTATTATCAATTTATTATTAAATCGAAAAATAAACAATAATGTGATAGTTTTATTTTGCAGCATAATTTTCTTTTTTGTGATGGACATACACATTAATAACATTAAAAAATATATATTTTTGGCATAATATGAAATATTGTTTAAAAAACTTAAATAATTTTTCTAAAACTGTCATGTGAGTTTCATATATAATTAACTCTCAAATATATTTTATATAAATAGAAGAATTTTTAATAACTTTGTAAAATATCTATATCACTATATTTATAGTTGTTTTTTACTTACATCATTTTTCATGAAATTAAGGAAAGTTTATTTTTTAATGCATATAGAAAATATACATTTTCCATCGCATGTAACTAAATAATAATTTTACATTTGCAGTGCCGTGTCAATGGTACCAACCATATAAATCAATATTTTTATTATAATTATTATATAATTCTAGAATAACAGTATCACACAGTTTGACATGAGAGAAGAATACACCATACTTTGTAATTAGACTTTCACATATATATATATATATATATAGAAATATGCTGTATAATACATCATACATTTAAAGTTCTGTCTACATAATGATTATATCAGAAAGTCGGATTAAATTAGTTAATATATAAGACAATATTCAACTAAACTTTAGTTTTAACCCAGTTTCTTACTATATGTATAAAAAAATATACGTAGTACCAACATATATTTCATTTGTTTTTAGGATTCAACCTGGCATTGTTTAACATTTACTTAAATTAAATTGTTATTTTTCTTTTATAATTACATTCTAGTATTGATGTATAATTACTCTTTATTATACATTACATAAAAATGTTACTTTCCTAAATATATAAAAAAATTCCATATACAAGTTAAAATTTTAAGATATATATAATTGATCAATTAGTAATTTGTTATCTTTAACCTAGTAACATATTTCAGTCATATTATATATGTTACCTTGTTTATTAACCCTTAAATGGGGATTACTTGTTAGATATATTCTATCCCAACATTTTAAATATATACAAATCATCTATTGCATGTGCTCATGTTGAATTTTAATTTATAAACAACCTTACTATCATGCTAGTGTATCACAATGCCCGTTAACAGAAATAGGTGGCTTGCAGCCCTTCCAAATATTATTAAAAACAGTGTGTAGCCTGCATTGATCTGAAGGTGCTGAAAAACGAAAACCATGCAGATCCAAATATTAAGAAAGATTAATTAACCCCATCCTAGCCTGCTCTTATTAATGTTGTTATAGGGCGCTCCCTACTACTTATAAAACACAAAATTAAAAGTTTATAAAACATATTTTGCTTTTCTACAAAACTATCTGAACAATTTTTTTAGTTTTTAAAGAATCCAATAATAATAATACTTTATTTTTTCAAATGCATTTTTGGTTGTACATAAAATGTGAACTAAAGGCTCTTTCGAGATCTAGCTGGGTATACTGCCTATTAGAGTATAATAATGTATACAGTATGATATGTATGTATATATTAACAAAAGTGCTTTCATATATATAAAATTAGTCTTTAAAATAGTAAAATAATGATACAATTATTTTTATTGTTCAAACAGTATTTTTGTAATAATAAAAATAGTATAGTAAAGAATGTATGTTTACACAATATTATAAATATCTATACTTCAGATAAAGGATCAAACATATGTAAAATAAGTATGTGTCACATATAATTTAAAGAAAAAAGTGCTAATAACGTTCCATATAGTTGTCGTCTAATTTACATGAATAATAAATCTTGTAGGTGTCACAAGTTTATTATAGTATTTCATTTGGAGATAGTTTCTCAGTTTTATTTAACATTTTGTGCGATTATGTGGTTTTGTATACTTTTTAAAAAATAGTGGGATAATTTAGTATATTTTATAATTTGTGTTGCAAATATTCCAGTTTAAGTTATCCTGAATAGACAGGCCTAAATCGCAGTTGAACAAGTCCTCTCGAGTCTACAGCTACAGAGACTCAAGCTCTTCGATCGTGTCAATATCGATGAGCGTACACAACACAAACCAGCCTCTTGTTGCTCAACTGACTTCACCGATGAGGAAATAATTCTCCTGGAAGACGCTCTTGTGATGACGGAAACCCTTTCCCCCGATCTCGCCGTTTCTCTCTAATACTCATGTGGATACATCGCTTTCAAAGAGAATGTTTTCAGTAATGCCAAGGTTATCATGAGCATGTTTCAGTGTGCGAATTTTTGAAGCATGTTTCCCGTGGAGATATTGCGTATCCCGCTGAAGGGCTTTGTGGGTTTGGTCGATCCTGTTTTTATGTATTCTCGGAGATAACGGCAGATGCGAATCATTGCAGAACTCATTGTGTCTCAGTGGATCATATCCTTGTATTTTCGATGACAAGCTGCGATCACTCAATTGTCGCCTACTTAACATTATGTACAAAGGATTCATTAGTTCGACTAATGAATCCTCTTTATCTTCTCCCGAATCAACTTCCGTAGCTACTAGTAAGAAGCTGCGAAAACAGTCCAATTAGATAATCGTAAAACTCCATAGTATTTTAAATAATATATGTTCACGTTACTTATATGTTGGGCCCTATCAATTTTAGTTGACATAATGGGGATACTTTTTTTGTTGTTATAAATCATACATATTTTTTACATAATGTTGCATATACATTGTTTTTATTGCTACATAATAAATTAATGTTTATTAGTTTTGTTTTTTATATATAGTGTTGCATTCTAGTATTTGTCACTCTCACTAATATATTAGAAATAAATTGTCGAATTTTTTTTTAAGTCGAAGTTGTCGCCTTATTTAAAATAAACATTTGGAAATACAGTAGTCCCTGCAAAATACTTTGAACAAGTATAGTACAGAAACAAAATACTTTACGCAGGTACAGTACAGAAGTTATAATGTATTAATTACATAACTGTACTAGTGACTTTGTACAAAGTACAGAAACAAAATACTGCAAACAAATATAGTATAGAAATTATAATATTCGAATTACAGAACTGTACTAAGGACTTTGTAAAAAGTACAGAAACAAAATACGTTATTGGAAATTTCAAATAAATAATGTTTTATGACTTTAAAAAAAATTATAATCTAACAATATTGTTGTTATTTGAACGATTTACAAAGTATTAGCCTACACATATGTAAAAAAATTGATGCAGTTTTAGTTATTAAAATACGACCAAATCTTTATATAATTGAAACTTTCAACAATAATTACAAATACAAAATGCAAAAATTGACGTTTAAAATACAATTTAAACTATTTTGTCAGAAAAATATTCGGTTAATTGTTTAAAAATATGAAGTTGAGTATGTTCTTTTGTAGATATTATATCGAAATAAATGTATGTTTCACAAGACAAATAGTTGAAATACTACATCATTATTACATATATACTACATCAATTGAAGATTGTAAATGGTATAATTTCAATCACAAATAAATCACTTATGGTAACTTACGTCTTATGGTAACATCTGAAATGTTAAAAATATATTTGAAATTAATTAATGAAATTAAAAAAATAAAAACAGTTACTAAAAGTAAAACAATCAATAAAATCACATATGTAATTGTGTTTATTTGTTTTGCATTGATATCACACGATAATTTAATATAAGAAAAACTGTATTTTCAGTATTGACAGACGCAAGCTTGAGGTACAGTACGAGATAAAAGAAAGCACTAAAGATGTAATGATATAATAGATTATTTAGATTTTACGGTAGGTACAGTACGTGAGTAATAATAGTGGTAAAAAATAACGTAATTGTTCAGGTAATTTAGGCTAGACCACTGTCCAGTCAAATGTTTGTAAAGAGCATTCGCACCAAGAATTTAATTTGATTGTGGGCATCGAGTTTCGGAATTTAGTATGTTTGTCAGCTTCTCATGTTTCGTTGATGGGTGACTGCTGGCGCCGGACGGTGTTTTGTTATATAGGATGTGTTCGGTACTCTGGGCTTTCCTAATAGTTTTTTATCCATTTTAGAAGCTAATTCGCGCATGTGTGTATGTGGTTAGCAATGCGCATATTACATGAACATTTTTATGTAGGCTTCCAGTCTTTGGATGTCTACCTTTGTCAAACGTTCTGACCAGGCTTGGATTGCATATGTAAATCGATTCATGATTAGTGAATTGTAGACTAAGAAAGTTGCCTCTTTGGATAGTTCATTATGGTTTAGTATTCTTAAGGAGTAGTTGAGGCTGATGGCTTTCTTCGGTGTTTCAATGTGAGTGTGCATACTTAACTTGCTCGTTAGTGTAATTCCTAGAACATTGACTTTGAAGACAAGTGAGATATTCGGAATGGCAAGAGGGGCGTGCTTGTTGCGTAGTCTTGTAAAAATTATTTCCTTGGATTTAGTTTCGTTTAGGTCAAGATTATTGCATGAAGCACAATATTTAATGTTTGTTATTTTAATGTTTTGTTTATGTTTTCCGGTGGAATGAAGAGGTAAGTGTAATCAGCATATTTTATAATTGTATTGGTCTAACCTTTTGGTTGGAGGTCTGACGCTGCCACGATGAATGTGGAAGGTCCTATTACTGAACCTTGTATAACGCATGCGTCAATGTAAAGTTGTCAGAGATTACCACGTCGAATTTGGTCTGGTGGCTATGTTTGCCATATACTGTAGACATCAATCCAGTTGATATGACTTCCAGTTGGAAGTTATATTAGGTTGTAATGTCTGACTGTATCGAGGGCTTTCGAGAAATTCAAGCTGATCATGTGAATATAATTGTTACTTTTCGGGGTATTCAGGTATATCTTTAATAATAGCGATGATGGCATTAGTCGTTTAAAGCCAGTTAGAAAGTCAGTCAGTTTGAAAGCGTATTGATCGAGGAATGTTTAATTGTCCTGAATATTATAATTTATTTTACAATGAGTATTTCCGTTAATCGACATAGAACTGGTGTGATATATATTTGGCGGTATTCAACTTCACTGGAGGGATTGAAATAAAACATTGAATCATTTAAGATAATACTTTAGTTTGACGATGCTTTTCAGTCAATTAACATATGTATCAGATGAATAAATCAACGTAATATTTTCTAAATATATTTTATATATTTAATTAAGTGCATTTTTAATTAAATTTCATCACTGTCATTCTAGTAATTTAAATAACTATCGGTAATATATATACTTACAAAATAAATTAAAACAAATAACATGTATTAATTAAATATAATTTGTATTATTTTCGTTTAGTATGTACACTTTTACATGGAATTTGTATTCATCGTTGTATGTATGGTGAAATATATAATTAAGTAGCCTATATACAGTATATCGTATTAAGGGTAGTTTTTTTTTATATAATCATGTTAGTAAAAAATAGTATATCATTTCTTTATCAATTAATTAATTAATTTGTGCTTGACAATTAGAGTACACATTTCATATTATACTGTGAGAAGTATAGGAAGTGTTGAAATCGACTCCCTCTATAAGGAGGACACTCAATAAGAAGGGGAAAATAGAGATATGACAGAGGTGGAGGAGGTGGAAAATAGTGATATATAAAAGGTGAGGGAAGAGGAGATGATTGTGGAAGAATTCATTAGTAAAATGAAATTCTATCACATTGCATACAGGTACGATATTCCAACACCACTAATGTCACCAACAACCCCGTCAACAGTATCAACGTCACTGCCTATTCTATCCCTACCGTCTCCGCGTCATCGTACAAATACTACTCTTATTCAGTTTTAGCTAAATCTGTTTAATTGTATCTCAACTCTGAACCCTACTATGATGTTATTGATCCTCCTCTCGACACAAGCAACGCCATGTACCAAGATACGGCGGGTGGTATGATAGCGTAAGTATATCCATAAAAGTCTGTCGGATTGAAAGTCATGACTCATAAACTATAATCACAATACCGGTCTTGACAGTTACTATTTTACAACTAACAGCTTAAATAGACACAAGTACATGTTATATTACTTGTAAGTGTTAAAGCACATGCATAGAATATAATATAATATATAAAATAGAATCTCAAGATTTATCAATAACCGCTCATCTGGATTCAGATGGTGAAGTCATCCAGCTGAAAATTCAATGCTTTCCCGCGACGCAACAATCTTCGAGATGTTATACAAATAGGATTCCTAAGTCTACAGATGATTAACAAGTTTTTGCAGTTGGCTTTTCATGATGCTATCGAACGGGGTCCCTATTCTCATCTACTTATTAATTTTCATCAAAGTACAACACATGAGATTCGAAATTGAACACGAATTCTACCACACGAAGTCCCACAATATTCTTATATGACAGAATAGCGTGCATCTCAGGTTATAAACAAACGAATGGAACAATAAAACATGAATTATTCGAAATAATGTCTACGTTGCGAGAGAAGAAAATTGGATACATACTTGTGACTGCTGGACTATTATATGCACTACTTGTACTGCTGGACTATTCTGTGTACTACTTGGACTGCTTATTTATTGATAGACGATTCGTTCTCTGCTTCTCAATTAAACATCACCACATCATTGGCTAAAATATTATGAACATTAAATTTAGTACATTCGTTATAAAATAAGTGAGAATATCTTTAACAAAAGTTAATTTGTTAAGAATAAAATCAAACAATCGCCAGACACTGTGAAAACTGATCAATTAATGTTGGAACCAACGGGTGACGATGATGAATCAAAGGAGGAAACAATACTGGTATTAAACGAACGATTATCATCTATTCCTGGATTTATAGACACATATTACATTACAAAGAGGTGAGAAAATTTAACTCATGACAAATTATCCTCCAAGCTATCAACGTAGAATCTATACAATCTATCTATACTGCAATTTATGTGAAAACATGAAAGCTGGAAGCAAATGAGTACCCCGTCTACGAAATGAGACCTTCAATACTGCAACATATGGATCTACAATTTCAATTGTGTATGCGAACCCCATTTATGTCAAATTGAACACTAGATTTATCAACTCAATTGCAGTGGAGCTCCGAGATGATATTGGTAATCTGATTTCCTACGCAGGAGGAAAGACATCAATTTATCTTAACTTTCGACGTCAACGCTTACAAACATATGATACTTGTTGCTCACAACTATGCAAAACTAAGCACTGCTATGCCTCCTTCAAAATATGAAAGTATGAAAATATTGAAAGCCCATTATTGGCCTTAGACGAAGTCAAAATAGATCGGAAGGAATATACTCAGATCACATTAGACAAGTTGGAGAGAGCATATATGGATTTCTGAAACGTATGCTTTTGCCACTGGCTAATCATATATCTTTGCTACAGCTAAAGAACCACATCTAAAAACGGGAAATAAAGTTGGAAAGCAGGCAATCAATATTGGCTCTAATGCTATTGGTTATATGATCAGTGGAAATATCCACAACATTCCTGTAGCTCTTCGGAAGCGGTCTAAAGCAGGACTTAACGAATTTAGTGAAGACTACATTGGTCAGACAAAATGTTACCAATCAGGATGGATCAGGTCGTCGTAAATGTAAATCTACTCATATACATGTAGAACATAAGACTACAATGAAACGACACAAAAGCCTATAAAAAAACGACGAAGAAGCAGATCAACCTTTTCTCGTGATATATTTACTAAGTAATATGTCAACTGATAATACTATACTGAAAGTTATTGTTCAACTTTAAGAATATCTTGAACGATAATAATGCATACCTAAATAATTAAACCTTGTCGAGAAAGAAAAGCTAATAAACAAAACGAAAAAACTAACAAATCAGCTCGAGTTAGATTTACAGAAGAAGAATGAGAAAATCGAAAATTGCTGTCTACACTTTCAATAAAAAACTATGATTTGCAGTAATGAAACCGCCATGAGTAAAATTTATGTCGACTTTTTTTCCCTCCGACCGGTGCAGACAGTTTTGAAGAAAGGCTACTACCTCAATGTGCACCCTCTGAATAATGTGACGACAAACACTAGATCGATTGAGTTTTTGTTGTGTCCTCGGGACATGTAAGAAAGTAATTTCTAAAACACCAAAATGTAAGTAGGACAAAACATTCCAGTCACGTACTAGCAGCGATACGTTTATTTATATTTCCCGCTTACGCTAGCTTACGCAATCAACATCAATACCAGTAAAACAATATTCATATACAATATTCTCCCTCCTGCAAAAAAGCATTACATAGAAGTCCAAAGCATTGCAGTTATAGTCCATTATTACAATTATGAATATATTATATTAATACAATAATACTTCAAATACTAAAAATACAATACTACTTCATATAATACAAATACAAGAAATATTATAATAACA
>JAUZND010001652.1:0-13351 GCA_034780555.1 Coelogynopora nodosa
GATAAAGTTACAACAAGTATTAATATAATCTACTATACAATACATCTGAAGAATATACAGAATCAATAATAATATGAAGAGGATTTAATGAGTAGCAATTAAATAGGTACATGTGTAGCAAAACACATATAATATTGTTACGCAATAGAACAGTGCAACAATCTTCTAAACAATAGTTCATCACAGGGGAAAACCCATAGACTTTTAATAGTTCATAGTAATTCATTTAAAGTCTATGGGAAAACCATATTAGGTGTTAAGTGTGGCTATTTATAGATCCTTATAGATCCTATTTAATACCTCTCAGCCTATATCAGAGACACGATATATTGGAGAGAATTATAATGTGCGTTTTATTGTGGAACTATACTATATAATATAATATAAGTGGTGTTTTTCAATTTTTTTACTTATAAATCGTAACATACATAGATAACTGACCTTTATTAATAATATTTATAAAATACGACTAAAACGCATATTTCTGTGTATAATACGGTTGAGTCTAACTACTACAAAAGTCATGCATATTCATTGCAAAAGCCAAAATTGATTTATTACAAAAGATTCTGCCATAATTCTTTTTGTATCCAAAAAATAGATTGAAAAGACATATTGTAAGGTCATCATGTTAAGAAAAAGATGATTTCAGCGGCATTAAAAATTACAGATTCTGAAAAAAACTCTATTTATTTCGCCGTTTAGCTTAGAGTCACCAAAATGTGTAAATAAAAATGCAAATTTTAATGTTTTATGCTATGTTAATGTGCTATATTAAAATTTTCAAAGCGATCGGTTAAAATAATGAATCATCAAAGGCATCATCTCATATTTGGGAAAACAATAACTAAATATTTGCAAATGTACAGATAATTGATTTCGGTCAATATCATCTCCATAAAATGCAGTCCTCTTTTTAGACTACCTGTGTATAGAGAATACTGTCTGCTGCACATGTCAAAGATATCTCCAGTTCCCTGTAAGTAGTATAGCCATTTTGGTTGAAACGATGTTATTGTATTAATTGTATTAACTATACGGCCCTGGTCAGTGAGTAATTCACACAAATTTTCGAAACTTTCTGCATCAATTCGCAAAAAATTAAAGTAACCTGATGGATCCTCCAAGCGAAGTTCATTTAATAAGTTGGCATGGTATATAGGCACCATTTTGTGCCCATGCTCGACGCAGCAACCGATTTTTTATTTGACTTCTGTATGTTAGTATAATGCGAAAGTAAAAGCTTTCTTTTTGAACTTTTTAATCAAGATTAGATAAACAGATAAATTATTAATACGGATTAATTATAAGGAGAAGAGAGATAAAGATATAGGTATCACCAATCGACATAAAGCCACTAAATACTGACGTTTTATTCGATAATTATTTTGTATAATCAGCTGATCGCAACATTAAAATTTTCGAAGCTACATTTTGATTGTCTATGTGTTTAATAATTCTTGGTGATCGGTATTTATCATAGAAATATAAGTAGTTTATAAGTAATTTCTATTTCTATGGTATTTATAAATGTAAATTTATTAATGTAAAAGCCTCGAGCCCAGCAAGCGTTATGGAAATCAATAATTCTGATGATATGTTTAATTATAGATATGGATTGTTTGTTTCTAATTGTGTCTAATATTTTGGAACATTTTATATTTAATATATAATATCAATAATTATTTTAGTTTGTGGTAATTAAAAAATGCTGATTTATAAAGATATTTGAAGAAATATATTAATGGTTATTTTTTCCATAATGTAAGGGCACAGTCTTACTATTTTTATATTTATTTACATATTACATTTGTTTTCAAATATACTAGTCAGCCTATATTTCAATTGATCTCCTGTATGTTTACATTCTTAATTGTTTCATACTAAATAAAGAATGAATTTTTGCTTTTTATACTTTTTGTTTATACAATACTTTACAATTAAGGCAATACAAATTTACTAAATGAGATTATTGTTACTCTATATATATATATCCTATATTTATTAATATATTTTTTATTTAATCTATCATCTATATCAGAAACAGTCATTTTAGTATGAAATAGGTAAAGTAAAATAGTATGTCCGGCTATTAATTACTGTAGAAGTATTGTGAAATTGCATATTAAGTCGTTTAATTATTTTATTAATTAATTGTTAGTTTATTTATTTTTAATATTCGTAACAAATTGGAGAAACTATTTAAGTCGAAATTGTACTCTTAATTAGTTGTAAGTATGCTTTCTGAACCCCAATTACGAATTGATTTGTTTATTAGATGGAAATCATTTTTGTATCATTACAACCGCCAAAAATGTCTGTATCTGGTAAAATTAAACTTTTCTAAACAGCAATGAATGACTCATCGTTCGCTAAACCAGCGTATATAACGTGATTATTTTAGATTGTACACCTAGGAAAGAGAGAGACAGGAATCTATTTATATCCATGGTTACAACGCTATCTGGAACCAGACCTAAGTGTGAATTTGTAGGACTAATTGAAAAGTGAAGGTTTATATCACTTTGAACGAGTTAAATATGTATACATCGTCTCAAAGCGTAACCTATAATTTAATATAGTAAATACTCAAATGTAATATAAAGTATAACAATGTATAACAGTTTTCATTAGCTAAATGTTTTTAAATATCAGGACAATTATTAAATTACTATAAAATACTGTTTACAAGTCAACTTGGCTTTATTAATTGAAGTTGAAAGTTTATAAATTCCAAAGTATAATTCTTATTCAGTTTACATCATAATTAAAGTAAAATTTAAATCTTTAGACGTAAATGTGTAATAGATACCTATATATTTCTTTCATTTAATTATAATTAAAATAAAAAAGAACAATGACATACAAAACAAGAGACATTAGTACCAGTAGTACGACTTACTGTATGACGAAACATCCTTAAGTTACTGTCTACGTACTCGAGAACCATCCCAACACAATGTTCTGAAAGGCATTGGTAAATACCTAAAATTTTTACCAAATTTTTATGTGAAGAAAAAGACTTCAAGATACCACATTCTCGGTCAAAATTTCCAATTGATCTGAAAAACATTGATGTATTATATACATGAATAACTAATATACTGTAATTGTTTTTCTTCATAAAATATATTCCCAAATAACAATTTAAATTACACAGGATATAGTGGTCATAATAAGCTATATAGTATACAATCGACGTTATTGGTATGCCACCTATGATAAAAATTTCTATATATTTTCTTTATACAGTAAACACTCGCTAATTAATACATTCAAAAATTAATATCATTTTTAATGGTCCGATTTTTTTACTATGTAAAAATCGTCTAATTAATACATTTCAGAATTCATGTAATTAATACATTCGATAATTAATACCAATTGTGTTGCCACATATACATGTCTAGTTAATACATTCCGATAATTGATAATATATCATAATTCGGTATTATAGGCTCATTTCTTTAAAATTAGTAACTAAACATATTCAATTATTTAATATTGTAATACCTAAAATAAAATATGCGGTTAATGTTAAATTCACAAGTCTTCCAAAGCATTATTTAAAATGTAATAAATATTTTCAATTGCAAAAATAACTCCTATAATGACGTATAATTACTAATTTTATTGCTGTATTTTAAGATAATTTATTTGTTAGCAATTCAAATATGAGGTGTGTATACTATAATATTTAATAATATATAATGGAAGAATTGATTTATGAAAATTGTTTGTTTCGAGGGCAGCATATTAATGAATATCGTGAGCTACTTCAGGAAGACATTTTAGTAGTTGGGAAGCAAATCATGCTACGACGTGAAACTGATAATCCGATAGACAAATATGCTGTTGCTGCAGTGCTGGATGGCGATCAAATGTGTGGCCATTCACCATGTGGTAAATTAGGTCGTTTTGCAAAAATCGTTAGTTTCTTTCTTCAAAGGAAAGATTGCAAAGCCTTTGTACAGTTCACTACTACAACAAGTGTCAACTTGAACAATGGCAATATTGTGCAAATTAATTTTGAGAGGCGCTTGGAAACATGTGGAAACTTTAAAAATAAAATTTTGTAATTATTGAGATCACATCAATTCGATTCTCTACACAAAGAAAAACACAAAAGAAGATGACTGATTATTTTTAATAAAGTATAAATTATCGTGACGTGTTTATGTGCGTATTTGACTTTTGTAGTAGTTGTTGTTATTGTTGAACACACTGTAAGACATATATTGATTTTATCTGTCCACTAATTTGTATTAGGAAAAACAATACTTAATCATAACCGAAAAAGTTATGTATTATAATGAAATTTTCTATATGTATACATACCCATTTTAATATACAAAACAAGCTATGACTTGATAAGTTGTTCGTTAATTAATACAATTTATTGATTTTAAAATAAATGTCTTAATTACTATAATTAATACAACTTTGCCTAGGAAAAGGAATGTATTAATTAGCGTGTTTAATGCAGTAGGCCTAAATTTTACAAAACGATATATATTTTTTCTAACTGTACCAACCAACATATTTCCTCCATTTGTAACTAAAAAGCAAACTATGTATTTCCTCACTTTCCATACAATTAATATCAAAATTAATTGATATAAATTACAAAATCATATCTGATCATCAAATTATGTAATATTTCCATACACAATGTTTACATTGATTCACACACTAGTCACTAATTGATAATAATATAAATAAAAACTATAATACACTAGAAAATCAGAACAAGTGTTTTGTAACTGTAACCAATATTTGAACTCCACTAATAATATTTGTGGAGTATTATACAGTTCACAAAGCAATGATTGATGCTAGTCACATTATGTTAAATTCTGACATTTATATGTAAAAGTCCTAAAGCTTTAGAAAGAATCTTTGAACATTTCCCCAAAAGTAATAAATAAGGATGATAGCAATTCATATTTTTAAAATAAAACGAATAAATAGTTTTTTAAAAAATTCATCAATATGTTTTAATTCAATGTGCAGTAGTACTGTATTGATACATTCTCTATAATATGGATCATAATAACACTGCATCTAAAATATATAACTTTTATTGTAATATTTAAAGTTTTTCATTTAGATTTATCTTTTAGCTGTAGAAGTTAATTCTACAGAATGAATAAATATAATGCATATCAAAATGGTTTCATTTCATGTAATATTTGTTATTCATTAAAATATTACCTGTGGTTAATATTTATACACTTAATACAAACAATTTGCTTCGATTTGATTATGGTGGCTTTATAAGTTGTTCCAAAAGATCCTTCACCTGAAATAAAAACAAAGAAAAAAATATAAATATAAGTATGATGAACTATATGCAAGAAACAATATCATAATCTAGATATAAAATCCATGACATGTAATTCAAAGAGACTCAAACAATAATCGTAATATAATGTAGATCCTAAAGGATTTATTAATATAAATATCATAATCTAGATATAAAATCCATTACATGTAATTCAAAGAGACTCAAACAATAATTGTAATATAATGTAGATCCTAAAGGATTTATTAATATAAAAATATACAATTTAAATAAAAAAAAATAGGTAGCAATTATTTGAAGCAATAATGGTTTCTCTCTTCATAATTTATTTAGAACTAGGTCTGCTTTACTAATAAAGTATAACAAAGCTGTGCAATATAGTAGAGAAATACTCAGGATATAAGTAGGTGTTAAGTTTAGACTAAATAGATAGTCCAAAAGTTAAGTCAACTGATGGCATTATAAAATATATATTTTTTAAATTTAAAATGAGATACAAATCAAGAAATTTATTTTTAAATTTATTAAAATAATTTATATTTTGTACAGACTTAATACTTTTATTTTCAGGGCCTAAAAACTGAAATTAAGTAGAGAATATGGCATTAAACATAGAGAATAACAAGATCAAGTGTAACTCGCTAGAAACTTTCAAAATATATATCACAATGCTAACGTTTAACACATATGGAAAATATTTACATCTAGAAGATCAAAACATGTAAAGAAAAGTGGGGGCTAAACTATGCCTGTAACACAAAATAAACTATTTTGCATTTGAATTCTTGTTTTAAGTGACAACTACATAAGCACATTTATGCAAGTTATATTTATAAAACATATGAATTAATTATATTAATGGCAACTTCAATTTTGATATACAAAAAAAATCATTATTCAAATACAGAATATTTTTCAAATATGTACTTCAGTTGAATAATATTAAATATTTTTTAGTGAAATAAAATTATTAATAATAAATTAACAAGCATACCAATAGGTTCAAAACTTTCAAACTCATCCTTAAAAAAATATCCCTTTTTTTCGGAGGACATTCTTCTGAAATAAAGAATAAATGAAGAATACATGTAATATAGATTATTATAAGCATAAAAAGACAACACATTTTAAACCAATAGTTATATTAAAAACAAAATAATAATCATCTCATTTTAAAGAGAATTCTTTTAAATAAGTCATTACTGTGGTTAAGAAAAAGCTTTTAGGGTAAGTTAACTCCAGGGAAGGTAACTTTTTAAATGTATATCAAATTTATTTCAATAGCAAGATGGGAGAAGAAAACCATTAACATTCACAGGTAGAGTACTTTTACTACTTTCAAATTTTATACATGCACAACTCACTGGTATGAAATGTTTTTCTTTTGTGTAGAATTTGACTATTTTACTAAATAAGTTTTGGAAGAGTTTGACATTCCTGTCAGAACAGCAGCCAACTAAAAATGTAAAAATGACAATTAAAAACGCAATTAATGAAACATTAACGGCAGGAATCGAAATTACAAAATAGTACTAAATTTAGAGTAAATAATATGTATGCACCCTGTAAAGGGAATACAGACTATAATCTACCATAATAGTACTAGTATTTAAAAAAAATTATTGACCTTTTCAGGGACATGATTGCATTCAAATGTTAATTGTAAAGCATAATCTTAACCTACTTGTAATCATATTTAAATTATTTAGCTAATTTCAGTATTTTAATAACAATAAACTATACTGTTTATTATTTTACATTGAGTGTTATTGATCAATTGTATATTCAGTTCACATAATAAAATATATCTAATATATTTTTTAATAATTTTTGTAGTAAATGGATTTATGATTTTATTGTTTTCAAATGTTACAATTATATTTTGAAACAAAAAGTTCAACATTGAAAATCTCTGGTTAATATAGTCTGTTCACCCACCAATCCTATATTCCCTCAATGATTGCAATAAAGTAATATAGTAATTGTCAGTAATATAAGATACTCTAACTAACTCTTACTCTACTTTATTCAACTCTAACTACATCCAATACAGAATACCACACTTACTCTGATTCCATTCAACTTAACTCTAACTAATTCCAATTCAACTCTAATTCCACATTATTTGCTCATAACACAGAAACTTCAGCATATTGCATAATTTGTTCAAGTGAAATTTCGGTAGCACAAGTAGATATATCATCAATTAAACAACATATAACTATACCAAAACACAAGATTGCATAAAGATTCTACTAAGTCTTCTACTCTTCATACTTTGTTTTGAACCATGCAGTTCAAGATCAACTCACACTGCTAGTGGAACCAATACAATAAACGTGGAGATACAATGGTTTCTAGATAATGTAGAGATGTCTAAAAATATCCAATGGTAAAGATAAAGTAGAAGAATTATTGAATGGGGATTGAAAATTGTGCCAATATAATATATTCTTCTGTTGTTGACAAAGGCTTCTCATCAGAAATTAGATAGGTCATTTTAGTAATAGAAGTAACACAATGAGAGGTATACATACTATAATAATTACATTTAAAACATGTACATTAAATGCCATTAATTGTAATTGTTTGTAACTTTCAACCACAGATCACAAGACTATTATTATATTGTTTAATAATTTAGGTATATTGTAAATAATTATTTTATTAGGGTCACACTCTGGAACAATAAAACATCTTCAAGAGAAAGCTTTAAGTCAACTAGATCAATAACACTCCAGATGAGCCCAACAATATGATGACTTATATTTAATTATCTATATACAGGACATATAAAATATATAATACTTGATTTCATTAAATGCATTAATTACCTAAAAACAATATTTATATTATTAGCATATGGGCAATTCCATAATAAATGATACATTAGTCATGATTTTTAAAACATTGTTTCTCATGTTTTGTTGATTACAGATCAAAAAATAAACATATTAACCTTTGTTTTTTTGTTATAGTGAATAAAATATCCAGAATTTAGATGAAGAATACAAACTAAATATATATGCTCTATGTCTCTAAAAAAGCTGTTATTTCCACAAAATAAATAAACAATAAAATGTAATAATAAATATAAAAAAACAATATACTTAGTACATCAGCTGACACTGAATAAAGATGCAATAATAAATATATAACATTAATATGATTAAAAAAGAACACAAAGATCAAATTTTGAAATTTTTAATATGTACAGAAATCTATAACCAGTAGGCAGAAGGAAATACATATTATAAGAGATGTTTATACTAACTATTAGTATATACTAGTAAAATATTTTGTATGATTTATATACAATGCAAAAGAAATCAAATTAAAATATATATTTATATGGAACATTTTTTGAATATAATTATATAATAAAGTATATTATAAATGATCACATGTGACTTACATTACAAAACAATATCATTATTGAATCTAGGCCATGCATTTTTTCTGGCATTGAATAATATTGCAAGCCACTGTCCAAATATTCTTGCATAATCCATGTCATTTGCTGCAACATGCCTTGAATGCCCTGATAATGAAAGCTGTTGGTTCTCAGAATGTAACCACAAAAAGTGTGGATTTAGTCAAATGTATTGACTTGAAAATAAAAATGCCCAAGTTGAACAAATTGTGTCTTGGAAACATTGGAAAACTGTCAGTGGTAAAATACAGAAACTAGAACAATAGAAGACCTCTATAAACACATAGAAAGTGTAGCACTAAACTTTTTCATACATGTTTTCATTAAGCACAAACAAGCTGCAAGTTATTAAAATGACAAGACCTTGTCATCACTTGCTAAATATTCAATTGCTGCATTACAGATTGACTATACACAGAATTATACCTGTATAGCCCAATATGAAGTCGAATTTGTACATTGGAACCAAGAACAAGTCACTTCAGTAACATGGTTACAAGGAAAGGTTCTTAGACATGCTATCATAAGTAACTGTAAAACACATGACAAGGTGTCATCAATTGTATGTTTAGATAAACTTATGGCTGATTTACCAGATTCAATGACTGAGCTTTGTATATGGACAGATGGCCCAGCTAGTCAATTCAAGAACAGATACATGACGGCAGTTGCAGAAAGATTATCTCACATTCATGGAGTATCAATTGGGTGGACATTTTTTGCCACATGTCATGGAAAGGGGCCTGTAGATGGCTTGGGAGCATCAGTGAAGAGAATGGCCTCTCAAAGTGTATCCACACGACAAGAAGACATCAACAATGTCAAGCATTTCTATGAATCTGTTGTCAAACAAACCACTGTTAAGCTTTCACTGCTGACAGGCAATCAAATTGGTGATAAATTCCTAACACTTCAACTAAAAACAATTTTTGAAGATGCCAAAGCCATTACTGGCTATCATTTTTTATGTAACCCAAACTCCATATGTATACAAAAGGTACACAAATCAAGACAGTGTTGATTCCAAAAATCCTGTGTGTCATGATACTAACAGACTAAATGAGGGTAGTTCAGAAAACATAAATGAGGGTAATACAACAAACATGGTTCAACTTAACCCAAGTAGTCTTATTGTTGGTGATTGGGTTGTTGTAAATAATCCATGTGAATGTGAGAAGATTTATTGGACAAGTCTGTGAATAATTGGGCAAAACAACCTACAATGTAAGAATGAGAATAAGTAGAACTTTTACTATTCACAATATTATTTACCATTTACATATTTAAATTACTTGAACTTATTATATCATCTATGTTCCTTAGGTTACCTTTTTAAAGCAAATACTAGGGAAATTATTCTTCTGACCAGAAATACAGAACTTCTCAATGGTAGAATTGAATGAAATGTATGGGAAACTTTGAATTTCTTATGAATTTGTGAATGATTCACATATATATGAAACTAGCAGAACTTTGTATTTTACAGTATAATACATTTATACAGTTTATAAATACTAGTTTGCATGCCTTTAAAGACATCCATGAGTTAACAATACATTTTTATGATACATAACTTATATATAATTTGTGATTAATGAAATATTGTTTAACCTGTATAATGTACTTTTAAAAATACCATCATATATGTCTTAATATATCTAATTGTTAACAATACATTACCTATATGCTTTTTTTATGATACATACATTAAATATTATTTGTTAATAATGAGAATCAGTAACCTTAGTAGTTTTATAAATATAATATACTAAGTGGAGATAATTTTAAGTGTCATAAAATAGTACTGGAATTTGTTTATATACCTATATTTATTAATATAATTAAAACAAAAATACTTAAATGCTTAAACATGGAATTGCCCATATATTATTCTTTTATATTTCAATAAGAAAATCAATCTTATGCATTAGTTCATAAACCTCAAAAAGATCAAATTTATTTAGTAACAACAATTACTGTGCAACTTATCAAACTATCTCAACATGTAGATTGTCCAAATATTTGGGAAATAAATTTACCATGCCTCAAAAGCAAAATCATTAGCTTTCATGATGGAAAATCTGACTAATTTGGACTAATTTTTAATAACTCTACAAGACCAAAGAGATCTGGAAAGACTCCTAAAATGTATTCTACCGAAATTACAACAATTAGTTATATATATAACTATAATTTCTGTAGAATGCAAATTTTTGCCAGATTTTTTTAAAAGATTTTAATTAATTTAATGCATTTTATAACTTTCTGGCATAAGTTAACCACATTTATAATATTTGTTTACATTTAGGCAACTATTTTTCTATGTCTAACTACAAACAAATTTAGTCAATAAATATATGCAACTATAAGTTGTGTGGCAGTGAATATATAGCATTATTTGTCAGGTAAAGTGTTATGCATGTGCATGCCATTAATATAATAATAGAAGGTTACTCTCACAATCATTTTTTATTTATAGAACAAAATTGTATAGTACTTAATATAAATCATTATGAGCTTACATTATATCCTAATTTTCATTAAACAAATTTAGCTGTTTATTAATATGTTTTGTAACATATGTAATAGATCAATGGATAATCTTTAAGTTATTAATTTATATAATAGCTTCATATTGGTATATAGTATGTCTCTGTAGGTGTTTTGGTTCTCTAGATGAATCAGGAAATGGATACATTTACATGGTAAAATGCTTATCTAAATCTTGATGACATCATATCTTGGGAAAAAAAACCTATTTTGAGTATAGCAAAAAAAGATATTTAATAGAATTGCTCAAACTTCATTTTGGTATATAGTATGTCTCTGTAGGAGTTAGGGTTCTTTAGATAAATCTAGAAATGGATACATGGTAAAACGCCTATCTAAATCTTGATGATGTCATCTCTTGGGGATAAAAGCAAAATTTTGAGTCTAGCAAAATAAGTTATATAATAGAATCGCTCAAGCTTCATTTTGGTATATATAGTACGTTTTTGTAGGTATTGTGGTTCTCTAGTTGAATCTGGAAATGGATACATTTACATGCTAAAGTGCCTATCTAAATATTGATGATGTCATATCTTATGGATAAAAGCAATTTTTTTAAGTCTAGCAAAAAAAGATATGTAATAGAATCACTCAAGCTTTATTTTGGTATATAGTATGTCTCTGTAAGTATTATGGTTCTCTAGATGAATCTAGAAATAAATACTGAGATTAAGTTTAATGTTATTTTTAGGCATCTATCAAGTATTTCACATTTTATTGACTATAAACATAATATGATGATTAAATAAATGATTTTATATAAATACACTTATATTTTCTTGAAAGTAAAGGTTTATTTATTTTTAATATTTAACTAACACTATTAAAATGTTGCTTTATGTTCTATATAGACATTTTCTCTATTTAATGTATATTTTAGCTTCTGTGACTGTGTTATGTTTTCTCTTATATATAACATGTTTTCTTCCATGTTTATTTTCTCCTAGTCCTGTGGACATTTTCTTTTGTATTGACTATTAAGGATGTTTTTTCTTAGAATCATGTAAACCATTTGTTTTATAATTATAGTTATACAATTTAAAACAGTGTCAGTTGTCAGTATACCGACACCATTTTAAATAATTATAATCATATTATAATCATTAAAAAACGAATTATCATCTTACTTCTACTAGCTATAGCTATAGTAGTAGTAGGATGATAATACAGCTACCTGTGTCCTGCAGGCCTAGTATTATTACTAGTAATATAACCATAACATAAGTAATAACCATAAACCACAAATGTTTTTAGCAAAAAACAATGTACAAACAAATTCTATATTTTCGATATTGGAATGAAAATTAAAAACACTTGAATTAAAAATAGACTATTACATTGACTGTTTTTTAGCTTTAGATTTATAATTTAATAAAAAATGGTTCATAATCATGGAAACTTATTTTAAGTTCTTAAATGTTTCTTTGGTCTTGGACTCATAAAAATAAATAAAAGAATACCTTCTTTTCTTTGGAAATATATAACTAATGAAAAAAAAACTATTAATCTTTTAGCAGCCTAAAAATGTTTCTAACCATATGAACTCCATAAAAGTAAAAACGCCAATATACCATATTCATAATACCTGATTAATCTAAAGACAAAGTTGAACAGTGAAAATCAAATTATTAAAAAGATTCATAATAATAATAAAAACAAATGTGATTATATGATTAAACTAAAAAAAAAAGTTAACTAAATTACCTTAAATACTTCTTCTTTAGAAGAAAGCGGCAATCGTCATCTTAAAAAATTATACTGTGGCAGCGGCCAATTTCATATATTCCGCCTTTTATATAATTTTTATTCTTATATGTTTATATTCAATATTCCTATATATAATTTTATTATATATACATATTTCATTTAGATATCAAATTTGTACATATAAAGTTGTTCATATTATATATTGTTTATATTAATAGTTGACGGCGCATGTGGCGCAAACGATAAACACACACTTTAACGTATTTTGAGTGCGAACCGCGTGTTGAAAGTATAGACTAGTAGTATTGATTGAGGTATATTGATTGATTAAGGTATATAAGTATTTACTGTTTGTT
>JAUZND010001653.1:0-13351 GCA_034780555.1 Coelogynopora nodosa
AATTACCATGTACAAAAGGAAGAAAATAACACCACACAATCAATATATACATTATGTGCAAATGCTCCAGAGTTGATTATGCAGCATAAAAGCGTCTGCCTGTTACGCTGGATTTACCCATCTATGATAATAAAATATATATAATATATTGTACAATCAATATTAGTATAGTATGTATACTTGATGAATTATATTTTTATGAATAAAGTATTCTTTTAAAAAGGTAAGAAATATATTAATAGTATTAAAAGATTGTATTAATTTGTTACTATTGGTATTTCCCATTAAATGTGGTCGTTTGTCATTTCAAATAGTACATAAATAATGTATATAACCTTTATCGCAGATTCAAACTCAGATATAACTGGAAATTCAAGTGCTAATTCAAACAAATAATACAAATAACAATTTAACCACATTTTCAACTGGAAATTAAAACTAATAATTCAACCGCAAATCCAACCACGGATTCAACAGCAGTTTTAACAGAAGTTCAAAATTAGATTCAACTGAAAATTCATGCTAACTGCGGTTGAATCTACAATATAAATGGATGAATCTGCGGTTGAATTAAAAGTTGAATTTCCAGCTGAATAAATGTGATTAAATTATTAGTTATATTACTTGATTTAATTTTCAGTTGAATCTGAGTTTGAATCTGCTGCACAGGTCGCCCATTTTTCAGTTTCGAATCGAGCGTAATCTTATGGGTTACATCAATTATTGATGGATTAGCATAAAGCGTTTCGATTTGAGCATTCGTTGTATGCCGTCAAAACAATTTGGGCATATAATATAGAGCATTTAAATACTTACATGGTTTACTATCACAATACTATCTATATTAATTGGACAATTTTAATTAAACATTTTTTTTTCACTTGTATGTGATTTATAAAATTTAATGTTAAATAAATAATGTAGTCAGGCTAGGAATACTTGTAGGCACAAAGCTAAAGAAGTAAAACATTGATGTGAAATTTTAAAATTGCATTACAAATTGAGTAAATTTTTATTAAAATATTATTAATATGAACTTATTATCAAATTTAAAAATGTTTAATTATTTAAATTGTTTGTAAATAACATAAAATTATTTTTTATGCTATAACCTCAGCAATGTATATAATATTGTCATTTATAAATACAATATCTTAGTTAATACCTAGCTATTGCTTATTTGTCATGACCTTAGTCGGAAAATATTTAGGTAAACTACAAAATTTTATTTAGAAAGGCATACTGTAAATAAAGACATAATAGACAACACACGTCGTTGGTCTCTCACAATGTAGTCAATGTAAATTAAATGATCGCGAAAAATAATAATTTTCTGTATTATTATATTGCATATGATTAGGAAATTTAAGTATGTTAATACAGTGCCCTATATAAGGTGTCACCAGCCCCTCCCCCCGTGAATCTTTTGGTTGTGGGCTTACATACGAAACAACCTGATTACTGAATCGGGGTACCTCAACATTTTGCAGCAGAGAATCAATGAAGAACATTCAAATGTTCAGAAAAAAATTAAAAATAAAACTGTGGTGAACTACAGAGCGCCCTTTGAAATATTTATTGTTGACTTTTTATGAATTTGTATAACAATTTAAGGTTATTTACTTTTTTGAATACTTTAAAAATGATATTAGTTCAATATTATCAAGACAATCATGATTGTAAAAAATATAACTATGTATATGTTAATGTCTTTTTCTAAATAAATATCAAATTTATTTATAGAATTTTGACTAACGATGCATTTATAGTATATTATTAATTACTAATTTAATAATATATGAAAAATAATGATCGCTGTCATGGTGAGTAATAAAATGTTTACATTATTAATAAATAAACAAAATTATAACTTATATCATTATAATTCCATCTCAAACAGAAATTGACGAACTTCCGCAATTGATGTAGAAAACCCATATTATATAACGATATTAGAAATAGGCTCGATTATGTAAGTCTCAAATTTAGCCCACGGATGCAGATATTATTAATATGTATCCTGAGTATTCATTCATAGAGATTAATAACTATACTTATAATTAATGCTAAATCAGATACACATCTGCCATCAACAACAATAATTGAGAATTAATGATTTATTGATAGTTTTGAAATGACTGTTGACACGTTACAAAAGTTTTAAAAAATTCAGTAAAATTTCCATATGTATGTCATTATGAAAATATAATTTTCGAATATTTTACAGAAATTGTTGATAGACAAATAAAGAATAAGAATTACAGTAAAACATAAATATTGTATAAATTAGATGTTGTTTTTATATTTAATCTTCCTGCGTTGAACAACTTGTTGAAGTAATACAATATACAATTTTTTATTAAATTTCTAATATGCAATTTTTTAATAACATTATTATAAATAATAACATAAAGTAAATATGAATTCGCTACAATTAAATATATTTCTTTATGATATAAAAATAGAGGAATTAATAATGGATTGTAAAGAAGGCTCACTTTTTATGAAAAATGCGTTGTTTTGGTGAAAACACTCTTGAATAAATGTGCCATTTTGTAAACCGACTATATATACTGTAGTTCCCGATTTATCTAAAATAATATGAATAGTAGCAGAAATGATGACAAGTCGATCGTCTGGAAACATATTTTTAACTATTTTTCTCTGAAATATGTTTTAGCTAAATTAATAATCAGTGACAATTTGAAATTAAATTTAAAATAGCGTAAAGTAGTATATTGAAAACTGAAACCAAAAAATATAGAAAAAATACATGTAAATTTGAATGAATTTATATACATGTGTATTTTCAAATTAAATGTTAAACATATTTGGATTCGATTATATGCATCAACAAGCAGTTAATTACTGAGCAGTTTTATTACGTGAAATTGAGTCAAGCCGGGGAGGTCAGTCAATGAGTACAAGATGATCATACCGTCACGTGACATTCATACTAAAGCGATCGATCATCCCATCCAGGAAGGAAGCGGATGAAGGCCTTCACGATGCGAACACCTGATCGCTTGGTGTTATGTAGTGCAGAAAGATCAAGGCCGAGATGTGCAATATACAGAGTCATCTTTGGCCCCCTTGATAACACTATGTACTGCTACTATGTCAGAATCACTTGTTCTGGTTACCTCATAAATGTTCATGAAAGCTAACGATGTCAGAAAAGGTCAACACTTTCTGATCTGAAGAGTGCTTGTATTCCTTATCAAATCCGGAAAAGGTGCATTTGCTGAATACTTACAGTAATCTAGAATGTTAACTAAGTGATACATGAACTGATTTTGGAATGTTTTAAAGTTATTAATTTTTTAAGTCAAGTTGATTTATTTCATTAAACATTTTTGATATAAATTATCTTAATTTGAAACGAAGACAATGGCTGCATTTTAAAACTTTAATGTATTGATTTTGTATACCTACACTTTATCAAATCACAAAATTATTTTATAATCTTTTAAAAGATTTTTTTATAAACTAATAAATAAATTAAAAATATATATTATTTCTAAAAATAATTAATTTTGTGAATAATTAATATTTTAAAATATACATATTATTGTTAAAATATATGAAAATATAAAAATATTTTTGTGGTGGCGAAAATGTAGATTTCATTAGGATAAGCAGAAAGCTGTAGTATTTAAAAAAAAACATATTAAAACTATATACCTAAAACGATATCTTTAAAACGGAAGAAAGTAGTTTGAATTCAACATTAAATTGGTTAACATTTGTTTAGGTTTAAAGATGAACGTTTTTATTAAATTTAAAAAAAAGTTTTACTAATACTTGCAAACTGAAAAAGTCAAATTTAATGATACTTAGGACTATTTAAATAAAAAAAAACTTGATGTTATTACAGGTAAAGTGTATTATAAAGTTATTACATTTATTATTTATGCATATTGAAACTTTATATATACAGCATTATAAAGTGTATCATTTACTGTGAAATAATCTTTTCTAAAGCGAAAATATTATTAAATTAAAATTGACAGAATCGTAAATAACACCAATAAAATACTATTTGATACATTATCCCGACAATATGTAACAAATTTCATATTTGATTATGCACATATCAAACAGATTTAAATAAGACATAATGACACAAATAGATTTTATAAATGATATTTTATTATAAATTGTTAGAATACCTAAATTAAATGTTAACATATTCAGACTTCTACAGCAAATGTCGTACATATATATATATATCATAAAAAGTAATACATATTAACCACTGAAACCCTTAATTGATAATATCTACGCAAGACCCTAAAAATTAAATACATGTTTCTCTGTGTGAATAAATGGCATAATATATGCCGCTGACTAGAATTTTCAAATATTTTGACGAAGATAAGACTAATAATAATAATATGATTATCTATGTACATGAACATAATAATATCTCTGTACAAGATGACAAACATTGAAACCATGAACAATCAAAATTATACTATATTGACAGTTAATCGGCAATATTTATGTTTTTGGTTTGAGTATAGGGGCCATTGCCATTTTGTAAATAACAAGTATGTCACAGCCATGAAAGCCTGAATTAAATATGGTAGACAAATAAACATAGCATAATACGATAATAGAACTTACCCAGACATAATAATCCATAATAATTAAACGCTAATATATTATAGTAAGCAATACTTAAAAGAAAATCAAAAGTAGCTATGAGAGAACACAGATGAAGTTGAATGATATCACATGTTAATTCTGAGTATAACACAATATTGTACTCATGACCACACTTCAATCAAATATATTGAAATAATGACCATCATATTTTGAAATAAAGTGTTACTTATTATAACAAAACTAAGTTCAGAAAAATATTCATGATCATAAAATATGATGTAAACATATTTCACGCCGAAAGTTGAACAACAAATTGATATATTATGGCTTCACATTCTTGGAGATACGATCATGCCCGGTGTATATCAACTATGTTTAAGTGGGCATTTACGACAGACATGTCAGTATTATTTGAAAGTTATTACAATAAATTATAATTAATCCTAGGATGAAAGAGAGATTATCTGAAAAGTTCAATTATATATCTAAATCTGGCTGTTTTATGCAAACTGGAAATTCACATTAACCATTAAAATGAAAAAAATTCATTAATAGAAATTGTTTTGGAAATTTTATATGTCACATAATTACAAATATATGGCAAAATTACTTCAAACATAAAACAAATGTATTATTAACTAAACATAATTAATTTGGCATATAATGGATAATAATAATATACCATAAATAAATTCAGAGTATGTAAATGAAAATGCAATGCAGTATGTTACATTTTGATAATAGGACATGGTAAACGACAAAATAATTTTGATTTGTCTCAAATATAAAATTAATTACAAAAAACAAGCTAACACTGCGTAACGTATGCGTGAAAATGATACCATTAATCAGATAAGCAGGTGTGCTAGTGATACAATATTGCACTAGCACAAAAAGGAATTTATACACCTATTTCTGTTAATTTATTCAAAGCAGCTTCAGTGCTTTTAATTATAACATAAATGCAAAGTTCATGCAAAGAATGAGATCAAAAAATAAAATTGTATTCCTGTAAGTACGGTAGATAAATGCCCTTCATAATCATCTATTGTATTGTCAACCTAAAGCACGAAGCTGTTTAATACAAAATGACGAATCAGCCAAGATTTGTATGATAAAGTTATTCGTTTTTTATAAGAAGAAATATCTATAAACACACCGTTTCATTTAATGGTAGTTATTGTAAAAACCACGTAAATATTTATTAAACAGTAAGTTATATAATTTTGTGAATACTTCAATCAATAATTTTTATTTTCAACTGTTGCCTATATAAAATATAAAAAGGACATAAATAGAACTGTTACACCGATCGCAGATTGTTACATTGTACGGTTTATGGAGATGTAAACATAAATTTGGTACAAAACATTTTGCCCTATTAACTAAAAGTGCTTCGCAGTAAAAATGAAAAAATCGGAACTGCATAATATTAATAACCTATTCTGGAAAAAGTGAGTGTATCAGAATGAAGAGTGTATAAACAAAAGAGGATGACAGACTCATAAATCGGTCATACTAAAATTGGCATTCTTCGGCATTACGATCTGCACGGACACGAGTGGTACATTTGTAGGGGTATGTTTGTCGAGCCGGTGGAAACAAAAGAGTTAAAATTGATCGTGTATAACCGACTTTTTGTGAGACAAAAATGCGGTCAACAGGCAGCAGCTGTGCCGTAGAAGATACGCTTGCATACTGATTTGTGGTAAAGAGGAGATCGTATAGCGACCGAAATAATAATGCGCTAGTAGACCCAGTTCACAGGAATCCACTGAGGCGTCGTCTGGAATTCCTCGATGGATCTCTTCAACTGCCGGTTGGTGTCTTCGATGTCGTTATTAATGATCTTCAGATCGAGATAATGGCTGTAGTGGTGCTCGAGAATTTCGCTCTCTTTGGCCAACCGTTCGAGACTTCCATCCTGAAGAGACACGATGAAGTAGAAGTTGAACATGAAAATCAATCACCGAATAGAGAGTAAAACAACGGAGGTGAAAAAATACAAAGAGAGATCATAATATGGGTCATCTTAAGTTCATAAGCTAGATAATTCGTAGTTGGTAAAACATTTTCATTGATTACTGTCTGGTTTTTAATATTTTGACAAATAACCACATTCCCAATCATTTCAATAATAAGATCGATAGCCACGGAATAAAAAAAATTCTGGTCGAAATAATGACTGTAATTAAATTGGAGCTATTTTTTAAAGATATTATGAAAGCATAAATAAAGAAAAAACCAGAATGAGAAAATGGAAAGATAAATCAAGATAAATAACAAATAAGTAAAACCTGAATAAATGAAAATTAGAATCAAATCTCGCTTAAGAGCTTTATGTTTAACATTTATACCAATAAGAGTATATAATTTATTTTGTGATTCAAAGTGTAGCGTAGAGAGAGACAAAATGCATGCCATAACGATGTTAAAATAATAAGGGAAATAAATTGGTCAATGAAATAAACAAAATAAAAAGAGTTAAATAATAAATATTAATGTGTAAAGTGTAATAATAAAGAATGCATAAATGAAATTTCGTGAAAGTTTGTCTTCAGTGTAATCCCGTTACAATGTAAACTAAAGGAACTTTAAAAAAATCGATTTGACAACATATAATTTCTTTGACTAAAAAGTTAGAGCCTGCCAATTAATTTTACTAATTGTTCTGCATTTTACGTTATAATATACAATATTATAAAACAGATTACAGGACTAAATAGTGTGTACACAATATCCGAGTCTACCTTATAACGGGATTATTCTATAAAATAAATGAAAGATAAAAAATATGTAAGCCGCAGCCAGGAAGAAGAAAAAAAAATTAAAAAACAGAATACGAATTAAGTACATCGATTTTGATTTGTAAAGCGTATAATTCTCGACCTCTTTTGTAAAAAAAGTATAGCAAAAGCATAATTGGTCTGAGTCAGCAGAATTAAAAAAAGCTATTATTACCCCGAATCAGCTGACTCAGTGATGCAACTAATTATTCTGAGCTGCAGTGAGTATTATTATCATTGTTACAGTCTGAAAGTGTCAATCACACGTTTGTTCAAACAAGCCTTATAAATAACAATGAGCAAATATCATTATTTTAGTCTAAACAAAAAATAGCTATAAATATTTTACTTCAGAGTATAAATATAACTATGATAATATAAACATTTATTTGAAAATTGCGTTCTTCCGTAAACTCCACATGATATGACAAAAGTACATAGAACCGCATTGCTTGCATACTTGGCTGCATCACCCGGTATGTGTCAAAGGTGGTCAAGAGAACAAGATTATCGAAATGCCAGTTCAGAAATTATGTAACAACTTCTTAAAGTAACTAATTGAACTCATCCAACCCTTCAAATCAATGTTCAATCTTCATGTTTCAATTTTGTGTGACGGTAACTACCATGTTATTTGCACATTATAATATGATTTGACTACTACATAATTTAAAAGTAGTATTATAAATAGTTTTTACTAATAGTAAAAGCAATAGTAATAATTAATAATGATGACATATTCACAAAAAATACGCATTCAATGTACACAAAAATTAAGTTTTGTATGCTTTATTTAAACAATTCATTGTTTTTATAAATAATTAGATGAATACTTTTTAAATTCCAGATTTTCATAATATGAAATATGTTCAAATATTCACAACATAGCATATTTAAAAATAATTCTTTATCTGTCATATAATTATTGTTTATTGTTAAAACTCAAATGTTCCTTTATAATATTTAACTTTAAATGCCGAAATACCAACTTTAAGGACATTTAATCATAGCTGGTGAATATTTTATGTAAAGTATTTTTATTTGATTATTATTGGTGAATATTTTATGTAAAGTATTTTTATTTGATTATTATTGGTGAAGATTTTATGTAAAGTATTTTTATTTGATTATTATTGGTGAATATTTTATGCTAAGTGTTTTTTATTTGATCATTGTTGGTTAATATTTTATGTAGTGTTTTTTATTTGATCATTGTTGATGAATATTTTATGTAGTGTTTTTTATTTGATCATTGTTGATGAATATTTTATGTAAAGTGTTTCTATTTGATCATTGTTGATGAATATTTTATGCAAAGTGTTTCTATTTGATCATTGTTGGTGAATATTTTATGTAAAGTGTTTCTATTTGATCATTGTTGGTTAATATTTTATGTAGTGTTTTTTATTTGATCATTGTTGGTTAATATTTTATGTAAAGTGTTTCTATTTGATCATTATTTTTGTGATTATTTTATGTAAAGTGTTTTTTATTTGATCAACTTAATTGATCTTCATTTATTACGTCCAACACTTCTGAAACTATATTCACATTGAATTACAACAGTGAATTAATATATGTAATTATTCTTTCCAATAACATCCCTTGTTTTACGTATTATATTAATATCGAAAAACTAATTTACTGCAAAACATTTCTATCTCTAAATGAAATTAGTTTTTATTAAACCACAAAAACGAAAAAATCGAATTACTTACCTTTATTGATGTCATAGAGTGAGTATAGATCGAATCTATTATAGTAATCAATTTTAATAATTTATAATAAAGACATAGCGTAGTTTTCGGAGAAGATTTAACATTACTTTTATTTAATTTTGAAGTGTTTGTTATACAATATTGTTTTAAAAATATACATTAAGCTAAACATTTGATTTTACATATATACAATTATGTTTTTAGAAATTAGAAATAAACAAAATCAAAAAAAAAAGATATGCGTAGAGTAATTTTTGTGTTTTAAAATTTATGTGCAATACAGAAAATTTAATGCATAAACGGCCAATTCTAAGTGACTTGAAGGTAGGTTAAAGATGATTATTAAAACAGCGGTAAGGTATGTATCAAAGGTGAATATGGCCAGAGCCGGTGATAAACTACGAAATATCAGATAAGAAAAGTACATAAATACTAATAATACAATTATAATGATAAAAGTGCATAGGTATGAATTGGGGTTCCAATAAAATATAGTTTTAAGTGACTAATTATGCCACATCAAAATAAAATAAAACCGTACCACTAATTTAAATCAAAATTAACACCAGTCCTAATTGAAATCAAAATTTGAAGATGGCATTTTTATTTATAACGTATTATACGTCAATTATAATCAATTATATGTCAATTATAAAAATTGCAATGGACCCCAGATCTTGAATTTCAACTGATATTTTATTGCGTAATTAGAATACTTAACCCCTTTAGTACTTTTCCACATTCTTGATCTTTAGGTGGACATACTATTAAACATATTTGATCATATGACAATTTAGTTGGCTGAGGTCAACCGTACTCTGTAAATGTTTTTATTAAAATATATTGATGGATAACATGAATATAATTATGTCGATAAACGGTCAGCGTTGTGCGTTTTATTTACACTACAAACAACAAATTGAACATTTTATAGTTAATGTAGAAACACTGTATAAAACTACGTAGGTAACTAATAACTATGTGAAAAACTAATCTTCTTTGTTAATTCGCTGCAAACCAGAAAGGTTTACTTGTTTATATGTGGTGAAATAACATCGAATGCACAAAAATAGATATAAAGCCATTCTAATAATAAGATTTGATTTTGTTCAAATTCCATTAGATTAAAAGAAAATTTGTACAGTTTTATTTAAATTCAACGAACGACAACTTCCTAGATTTATTGGACTCTTTTCAAAACTCCTTAACTTTTCCAGGTTTTCTATATTTTACATTCCCTGTGTGAAACTTGAGTTCAATTTGAACAATTCCTTCTGGTATGTTAGCTGTATATCACTAAACGACTTATATAGTGAGATGACACGCATGCTCCGCTGTGGTTACCCATGATTGTATCAAGATTACCTGTGATTTAACAAAATTGTTATCGTTTATATACTTAATAAATACTTAATAATCGGCATAATCTAATTTTTAATTACAACCATTTTTTAGGTGAAACGAAATTTTGCCTTTTTCTGTGAATAGCTGAAACAAAGTTTACAAGTTAGGCCCATTAATCCCTGTCGATATGCATGTACCGCAATGGTGGAATCATGACCTTTGACTTTTAATTAACATTGAGTCTTATTAACATTTGTATTTCAATTATTTTATTAAATATATTAAAATATAGATGAAACGAGATATTTTGAATAAAGTTAAATCAGATTAGGTGAAATAAGACGTCACCGTAGTGCATACATTGTACATCCACTAGCAAATAGGCTATTCATTGCTTAACATGTACAATTTGGATAATTTTATCCAAAATAGGAAGCAGAAAATCTATCTATATTTGGTATGTAAAAAAATATTCTAAACCAAATGCATTTTATAATGTCAAAATTAGATTAAATGTAATAATTTTCAAAAAACTTTAAACTACTATTAACTGCGTTGGTTTACAAATTTAGGATATTTTGAGATAGAAAAATGATTAAATTTTCTTAATCTTATAAAAAATTCAAATAATGATGCAACAACATATTATAAATGTAATCTTAATGTTATATCACTCTCCGTAAAGAAAAAATGGCGAAAAAGACAACAAACAAAGGCTAAATTTACTCCAGTTCGTGGAAATTGTACTTTAAATCCATTAAATATTATGTTTATATAATTATAGATAATTATTTAGTTGTTAGAGATTGTCATCATGTAACAACAAAATAAAAATGTAATCAAATTTAATCAATTCTACCCATAGAAACATAGAAACATACGATATATCAGTACCTCCAGTTCAACATTAAAATATGCGTACATTTGTACAAACACATTCAATGCTACTGAAAGTTCTGGATGATTAATTTCAGATATGTTAAAATTTATAATTTCCATAAAATGTAACAATAAAGATATTGAAATAATTTACATTGAAACAGAAAAGTAACATTGTTGTTTTGAATATGGAATTATTTACATTTATTTTTAACATTATTATAATATTATGATAATTGTCAAAGATTTTCCCATATCTTTATGTTTGTCATCATTCACTCTTTCTTGTAACAAGTCTATTGCCATCGCGAATCAAATTCAATTAATGATACCATAGTTGTTTCTATAAAGATTAGTCTAATTTTAGAGAGGTAATAAATAGTTATTTAATGATAATGAGGTAAGAGTTATCGTAGTTAACATGTAATTGGGTTAACGGCACAATTCGGTAACATAAAATCAATAACCTATCTTTTATAAATATAGATGGTTTTTAAGGTTTTAATATTAAGTCGTGTAAAAATGTTGTGTAAATAAAAAAAGATATAGAAAAAGAAACGAGACAAAATAAACCAAAAAGGTAAATCCACAAACAACTTCAAAACAACCAGAATACGTTTATAGTGTTATGCAAATGTTTTAGTATAAGAAAGTATAATGTCTAATAGTATTAAATAAAACAAACTTATAAAAATAATTCAGCTATAACGAGGATATTTTGTAAACCAAATAACATTTTGCAATGTTGATAAAAACGCAGCAGGAAAATTATAAAAATATTATCTATGAAACGAAATTTAACAGGATGTACGCGTTTTTTGGTCAATAAATTCGAGTTTATTGGATTATGTTATGAAATAAAACTCGTCAAAATATTTATAAATACAGATACGTATTCCTTAAAGTAAATAAAAATATACGAATACATAAATTAACGTAGATAGATGTATGTAGCTTATATAACTATTTTAATTAAATAAAGTATGTTTCTTGTCTTCAAGAAGATCTCAGAGGAGGCGATGATGACATTATTTAAATAAAATGTTTTTTTACAACTCTACAGAAATAGTTAGCACATATTCGAGAGTAGATTCTATTACCGAGCACACCGTGGACACACTCACGCCCATGATAGAACTGCATGAAGGGGAGGGGAGGGGAGGAGAGAGAGTTCACCACTCACATTGAGGTTGTGTACATCGGTCATGGTGGAGAGGGAGGGCGCCGCAATGAACACAACAAGCGGCGAGAACTCGGCCGTCCTGAGCACCTTGAGCGCCTGCGGCTCCACGTCCAAGATGGCGATGAGGCCCGCGGCGTGAATCTGGCGAATCGTGTCCAGCTTGGTGCCGTACATGGCGTCCTCATGAGTGCCGTACTCGAGGTACTCGTTGTTCGTGATGTCGCGCATCATCTCACCGTGCGAGCAGAAGTAGTAGCTTTTCCCGTTCACCTCCTCGCTGCGGGGGGAGCGCGTGGTGTCTGGGGTGGGGTTACAGAAAGAAATGAAGATATCCTGCTGCATCAATCGCATAATATGTTACGAAAGATAATATCTTAGATTGTATATTATACTTCAGGTTGAAGCGTGACTTTAGCGTTGTAGATAAGTTAGAATGAAGTGAAAGTCAATCATGATTGAAGTAATAAGATTGATTGAATGGAAATTAAAATAAGAAAAAATAAAGAAAAATAGTAGTGCAGATTTCTGAATCTAGATTGAAACCTTCGCTTTAGCGTGAAAGCCACGCTATGTTCTAGATGGCAATTGGTTGATTTGAGCCATGCAGCTTTACTAGCTTACTTACCAGCCTTAAATTGAAAGCATATAAGCATAATAAAAAAAACATAATACGAGGGGGCTTCAATAAATAAGCAGACTCGATATAAAAGCAGATTCCCATACATATAATCTATGTATTTTTATAAACTATATAAACATCTAAGATATCTGTGAAAATTTCATGTTGATACTTCTATGGACCACTTCACAATTCAAATTTGAAAATTAAA